>WYDF02203111.1:0-21489 GCA_009867245.2 Adranes taylori | reverse complement strand
ATGAAGCTATAAGCGTGGTGTCATCTGCGTATCGTAGATTACTTATCTTTCTACCATTGAGAGTTATACCGCCATTCTATTCATCGAGGGCTTTTCTCATACGATATACGATATCTGTTAATACTCGGAAAATACTAACAGTTGATTTAGAAGCCTTAATTCTGCCGCGTGTATTTTTGTACACGACAGTATAGCAGGATGAGTTTTCCCTACACAGTTAAATTCCCAACTTATGATTGAACCCACCGAGCTATCAAAAAGGGATCAAGAGCTAAGTAAATAATCATACTAATTATAAGTTAATAATTGAGTTATAAGTAAATAGGCTATCTAATTTCTGTAACAGTCTATTATTTTTATTTAACACGAGGGATGCTGTTAAAATTTAGGGATGTGGCAACACTGTACTTAAGCGATTATAAGCATATAAAACGTCATGAAGTTTGTTCTGTCAGTTGTCAAACAAAAGTGACAGATTGTAAACATATCAAACCGTTTCCGTTCTGCTAATTTTCAAAATTATTTAGAATTCAATAAAAATGGATTTAAATAGAGAACATTTTCTAGCAATGATTTTATTTTATTTTTGTTTAAGAAAAGGAGTGCATCGAAGATTTGAAAATTGCCTTTGCTGAAGAGGCATCTTCAAGGAGAACAGTCTTTCGATGGTACCAAGAGTTTAAATTTGCTCGCAGTTATATTAGTGATGAATTTCGTGAAAGTCGACCAATGACATCGAAAACTACTGAAAATATTGATGCTGTACGAAATATGATAATGTCAGATCGTCCTGTTACATATAGAGAAATTGAGTCACACCTAGGCTTGGGTATGAAACAAATTAATGCAATTTTACATCATCACTTAGGTGTTAAAAAAAAGAGATTCCCGTTGGATCCCCCATAATTACACCCATAATTACATCCCCTTTACACCAGGCTCGTCTGAACTGGTGTAAAGAAATGTTTAAACGATTCGACTCAAGGAGATCAAATTTGATATACGACATTACTAATGGTGACGAAAGTTGAATCTATGCTTATGAACCAGAAACGAAATAGCACTCAACTGTTTGGGTGTTAAAAGATGAAATCAAACCCACAAAAGTCACTCGTTGCCGCAGTGTTTCTAAGAAAAAGTTGTTTTGTTTCAAAAACTGGGCATGTCATTACTATTCCACTTGAAGACCATCGAAATGTTAATGCCGAATGGTATACATCCATTTGTTTACCACATCTTATCACTGAATTGCGAAAACCAAATAGGACGCGGCGCATCATTCTGCACCATGACAATGCCAGTTCCCATACTGCGCAACAAACAGTAAACTATTTGAGCAGTCAAAAAGTAGAATATTTGGCTCATCCTCAACATAGTCCTGATTTAAGTCCTAACGCCTTCTTTATTTTCCCAAAACTAGAAAATCGACTACATGGCAAACGACTTTTATTTCCAGAATATTCATTAGAATCGTTTCGAAATGAGATTTCAACTGTACCATCTTTTGAGTGGAAAAAATGCTTTGATGATTAGTTTATACGCATGAAAAAATGTCTAGAGTGTAAAGGGGACTATTTTGAAAAGTAATAATGTATTATTTTATTTCTTGATATTTTTGTCTTCTTTTATCCCGAAATTTTAAGAGCAGCCCTCGTATATTTATGAAAGTAAACAATAGTGCAAGACATAAATTCTAACACCACATCCCTAGCAAGTGAATTAACTGATTATCAAGAAATAATAAACGATTATTTGTTAATTATAAGTTAAACTTTGAAACAGTCACTAGAAAAACTGGATGATTCAATGTAAACTAATTCAAATAAATAATATAATTTAACTTACATTTTGAACTGCCGATATTGCGACCACTGTACTACTTTTAAATTTATTTTAAGTAGAAAAATTCAGCCACTACATTTGGCACTATAATAAATTTGCTTATACATATATAGCTATTGGGTTAATCCCTCGAAAGTCCTCCTAGCCGACGTTCTGCGCCTGGAGTATTTTCTACCTACTGCTGCTTCCTCTTTCCAAATTCTTACTTCCTGACTCAAGTTTAATTGATGTGTCAAGACAAAAAAGACATAAAATATCGTTCGTTGCGGCAAGTGTATCTCGCGTATCTCGGTGTAAAAGTACGAGATCAAGACAAAACTTTGGCATCCCACTATTTTTGCTATACGCGTGTTGAAAGACGGTGGTTAAAGGGTGTACAACATTGTTTCCGATTTGGCCTTCCGATGGTCTCTCGAGAGCCACAAAATCATAGTGATGATTGTTACTTTTGTTCAACTGGTGTTCACGGTTCCAATGTAAAGAATAAAAAGTACATCCTCTATCCAAATCTGCCATCTGCTTTACATCCTGTCCCTTATGGTTCAGATGTACCAGTGCCTCTGCAACCAGAACATTTACCTGCAGTAGATGGTTCAGAAATTGAATCAAGTGAAGAAACCGAACATAACGGAGTGGAGTACGGACCTGGCAATTCTGATCCACAACCACTTACACAAACTGAAGTAAACGATTTGATTCGCGACTTACATCTGATCAAAGTGGCTTCAGAATTGCTTGGTTCTTGGCATAAAAATTTGCTCGCAGCTGGCGTTTTGTTTTCCTGGTTCAGGTATAGAGACATTATTTTTATTCCATACTTTTAGAGGAGGCTTAATAATCCGCATTGATGTGTGTGGACTGTTTAAGACATTCAACATTCCTTACGAAAGCACTGATTGGAGACTATTTATCGATTCGTCGAAACGAAGCCTCAAAGTTGTCCTGTTTCATAACAGAAACAGGTACGCGTCAATACCCATATGACAATATGTACACTTACAGGAACGGTATGACAATTTACAATTTGTTACCCAGAAAATTAACTACGACGATTATAAGTGGATCACATGTAATGATCTCAAAGTAATACCGATGATCCTTGTACAGCAAGGCGGGTACACAAAGTTCGGATACACAAAGTTTCCTTATTCTTTATGTGAGTGGGATAGCAGAGTCAAAGAAAATCATTGGAAACAGAAAGATTTGCCACAACGAGCATCATTGGAACCTGGAGTAATAAAGTGGTCCAAAAACCTCTCGTCGAATCGACGTTAGTTCTCCTTCGACCTCTACATATTAAATTAGGCTTAACGAAGCAATTTGTGAAAGCCTTACCAAAAGATGGTAAATGTTTCCAGTACATTTGTAATAAATTTCCAACCTTGTCAATCCTAAAACTAAAAGAGGATGTCTTTACGGGTCCGGACATTAGAAAACTTCGCAAAGATGGAAATTTTGAGAAAGAAATGGAAGTTGCTGCTAAAGAAGCCTGGGTTTCCTTTTAAAGCCGTAGCAACCAAGTTTCTGGACAACAAGAAGGATCCGAATTTTGAGGCTATCTTTGAGACTATGCTGCAGAAGTACCAAAATTTAGGCTGTTCCATGAGTTTCAAGATTCATTTCCTACATTCACATTTGGACTACTTTCTTGACAATCTGGATGCTGTTAGTGAAGATATGGGTGACAGACTCATCAGGATTTCAAAGAAATGGAAAAGCGTAACCAAGGAAGATGGAATATTACAATGATGGCGGACTATTGCTGGATGTTGCACCAAGATGATCCCAGAAGATCACATACACGGAAAAGCCTAAAACAGAGCATAGCTGGTCCAAAGATATGTCGACACAACCATTAAAATCGTGAGTTTTTATTTTCTATATTCTATTAGTTGATCTCACTTAAGATGTTATTTCATCAATTGCCATCTACGTTCATAGATCTTTGTAATAATGCATTTGTCTACGTTATATACAGTATTTTCAAATTGGTATAAACAAGACAGGTGTTAATGTACGCAGTTGTTATTCTTTATTAACCAATGGCAATGATGGTACTGAAAGCAGAGTGCACAGATGGAGGCTAGCATCCATCCTAACCCGCTCTTTTAAACTAATTAGGTGCTTCATACTGCCAGTATACAGATTTCGAACTATCGAATTAATAACTGAATTTAATTGATGAACTATGAGATGACATTATCAAAAACAATTCACTTATCCCTATCTACATTACCAAAACAAAACAAAAAATAATAATACACAAATTATTAAGTACAAAACCTAACTCTTAATTCTTGTTTTTCTAGGAAGAAGGAAAGGCACTGACCCTCTATCCTCCTACACTCCTCCTACACCTCCCTCCATTTCTCTTTCTCTCTTCTTATCTTTTTCTTTCCGTTCCCCTTGATCCCTTTCCCAATACATACCTTCAATTTCCCTTACACTGTGCGCTACACACCCGTAGATTCTTGTTTCCTCTCATTCATCTTACCTGTCACCCCTTATCTCTTATTCTGTCCCCCTTTCTCATTGTTCTCTATCCCCTATCTCCCCTTTCCTTCTTATTTGTTACATTTCCCTTCCATACACCTCTTCTCGTCTCACTCCACTCCTTACATATCTCCTCCATTCTCCATTCTCCAACCTCCCCTCCCGCACACTTGTTATATTATACTATATCCTCTTTATATCCTTTTCACTATCTCATTCACCACTTTTTCCATTATTTCCTTTCCGTACCCCTCTTGCCCTAAACTTAACCTCCAATTCTCTACAAGCTTTCTATCCTCTTTATTCTACTTGAACCTTACACACCTTCTCATCCTATGTACCCACTTTTTTTCTTCTACCTCACAAACCCAGCACTTCCTATCTTGCTCATTCATCCATTACCTGTTACCCCGCTCTTCACTACCACACCTCGCTATTATTATTTTCTACTTCATACTTAATCCAGACACTAAATACTCTGCTATCCCCTCTCCACTCTTTTCCATTCATATCTTCTATTGAACCTACTCCCACGAATCCTTTCATGACTCTTCTGCCTCTTAATATCTAACACTTTCTCAACTACCTCGTTCACCATTCCATTACCATCCATGATCCTTTCGACGTTATTTCACTTTTCTGTAAAGATTAAAGTCGCCATGAAAGTGTTGTAGATGTTCTAGTTCGTTACACTGTTCATGTAGCCAATCTCTTTCTGCTCTTCTGCATTTTGACCTGATTCCTTTGTGCAATCTATTGTATTCAGTCTGTTTCAGCCATGTCCTTTTGTCCTTTTCATTGACATCATGATTTCTGGAGTTATCCATTTTTGCTTCGGTGGAATTCCCGAAAAGGCTATTAAAGCGGATGTAGTCAATTTGATGCCTCTGAATATTTGTTCGGTTGTCTGATGTATGTTGCTAGATGTAAAGTCTTCTGGCAGGTAGTTTATACCAGCTGTTGGTAATTTTAATACTATCTTCTGGACAAGATTGAAGTAGTCCAACTCCGAAACGAATTCTCATACTATGCGGTATCACATCCGATTTGGGCGTTGAAATCACTCATTTTGATGTTCTTGCGGTTTTGTGAGTTTAATGATGTTTTTCAATTCATCATAAAAGATTTATATTATATTTCCTCATCGCCTTTTTCTGCTATAGAAATGTAGGCCTGGATTATATTCAAATTGACTGGTTTGGTATTGAATTTGAGAAGCAAAGCTCTGTCTGAAAATGGTACACATATTATCATATATTGTCTCATTATTTTGGGGATGATAACACAGACACTTTTCTATGATTTGTAGTGCAGTTGCCTGAGTAGTAAATTAAGGAATCATT
Organism: Adranes taylori; assembly: GCA_009867245.2. Taxonomy (NCBI): domain Eukaryota; kingdom Metazoa; phylum Arthropoda; class Insecta; order Coleoptera; family Staphylinidae; genus Adranes; species Adranes taylori. Next base: position 15,811 of record WYDF02203111.1, on the reverse strand, counting down.
AGTTTGACACTCACCAGAGTTGGGCCACCATGTTTCATTTATTCCGTGAACGTCTATTTTCAGTCGTTGCATCTCCTGGATGGTAGTTGCTTGGTTTCCAGATTCAATTAAGCTTTATACATTCCAAGTTGCTATAATTAATGTGTTCGTTTTACCTCTGGAGGTTCTTGGCACACTCGTATTGCCGGAGACTGAGGGCCGTTGATGATTTTGTTGTTCCATGTGATTTTTCTAGGGACAAACGACTTCATTGGTTGTATTACGAAGGGTTTAGATTTTTTTCATCTCATTTCGGCCGGTTTTGACATAGAGAACAGATGCTGTTTGAAACCGATAAATGTTGTTCGCAGACGCTATGTAGTTTCAATTTTTGTCTATGGGTGCTATTTTATTTCACACCTATCCTGCATATCTGCCTAGGATTCGCCTGTTCGCAACCTGGGGATGCGTTCGATGGGAGATTTGAAACTTCATGCGGATTTTACCGCATAAGTATTGCCAATATTCAAATAATGTCTAATTCAACCAGACGATGGCCCACCCTGCACAATGATTTTCCCCGTCATGAAATTTTTAAGCCAACATTTCATATTTTAATTTCTTAAGAGCAATCCTATTACATACAGCTTGTCCGTGGGATAGCCGTCAACGATTGTAAAATATTAGTAGAAATGGCGAAAAAAAAAATGTCGCGATTAAAGTTCTATATTATAATGTGAACTTGTTATGAACAGGAAAACAAACTTGTTATCTTCAACGATATTGTTATAAGAAGTGAATAATTTTACTAGGCGCGATGTAGCAGCATTGCATAGAATTTGTGTCCACGGCATGAATTATATTTGCTACACGTTTATTTTATAGTTTTGATTTATTCATGTTTAATGCTATTATCGATCTTAACGAGCAAGCATTTTAGTATGCAATGTACCTAGAGCGGTCGTGTTATTTATAATAACATATATTACACTAAATTTGAGAAGATTCGATATTATAATCCTAGAAAACGTCTGCCCACGAAACCCCAGGTTCTTATATTTGCTTACGGTTTTTCCGATGCCTGTGGCCGCTCCTGAGTCACCTTTAGTAAATTTCTAACAACTCGGAACTTTTGAATTTGCCTACGCCCGAATTCACCAACCCATAAGTCCCACGCTCCTCAAATTTGCTTTCGCCGCGGACAGCTTCGCTATCTGTTGTGCCGCGACCTGCGCCCGTTCTTGAATAACTTTTGGGAAATTTCTAACAGGATAGTCTGGCGTGCTTCGTGTTTCGAACGTCCAACTGCCTAAAATTTATGAAGTCGTCAACGCGCGCATTCACCAACTGATTAATTCCTTAAAAGGTAGACAAGAGTAGCCTGTGATCATCGTATTTATTGCTCATTAAAGTCTATTGTATTCAATGATGCGTAATAGGAAGCATGATTAATTCTACTATTAAATTTGATTGAAACTTAGTTAATTCGATAAGAATTAGCAATTTTTGATGCTACGTGGTATTGAAGCTTCGTACGTTTCAGCAAAGGAGAGCCAAATAATGTGATAAGAAGGTTTTGCTGTAAAAAAATATTCTCGATATAAAAATTGGGATAAATATTATTGTATGCGAAATCAGGGGGGGGGGGTAGGTTGGAGGGTGCATTTTGGACTTACGGAACAATGTAACTTAATCTGACCTTAACACAAAGTTACAAGTTCTAAAAGGCATCATGCACCTCGTATGTAGTAAAAATACCTAATTGCTAGAACATGTGCTGATACAGTTTACTTGCCCATATCTGATAGCTTGCAAAACGATTTATAACTGAACCGTTTTGTAATATAAAATCTACCAATTAGGTACATTCCACAATGTTTTATGACGGCTTCTGTATAGTTATTTGAACGCAAGTCAATAATTGTGATCGATCGCTTATTAATAATTTATATGCGATGAGTTACTTAGAAATTTCCACTATTCGTTAGCACTGTTATTGCTAATGAATGTATAGGTGCATGTACAGTTATCCAAACCATACCTTTTTAATAATTTTAGTTTTAAACTTTGTGATGTATTGACGTTGCAGTGATTTGAAGGAAACATGATTATTGCAATCAAAGTCAAAAAATTCTTTATTTAAATGAGCTATTGATGCTATTATATAGTTGTTGGCTAGATGAAAGCAGCACCTAAATTACCGTACTAAATGACTCAAGCATTTGACAATTAGTTGTAGTACCTTATGTCTAGAATAAAACAATCAGCATGACTTCTAAATTAAAAGTATCAATTTATTACATAAAAGTTTAATTTTACATATGAAATCAATTCTTATGTAACTATAAGCAAATTAATAATTTGTGCATCTATTAATATTCCTAATTAAGATTCTAAGGATCTATTAAGATTCGTTGGGATTTTTAAATTAATATTTTTATTAGCATTTGACTCAAGCATTTGACAATTAGTTGTAGTACCTTATGTCTAGAATAAAACAATCAGCATGACTTCTAAATTAAAAGTATCAATTTATTACATAAAAGTTTAATTTTACATATGAAATCAATTCTTATGTAACTATAAGCAAATTAATAATTTGTGCATCTATTAATATTCCTAATTAAGATTCTAAGGATCTATTAAGATTCGTTGGGATTTTTAAATTAATATTTTTAAATGGTTTATTTAATAGTTGTTTTAGGAATATCAGGAAGTATACGACGAACCTCATGCGGTTCGTAACAATTTTCACAAAATACTTTCATATAGATAATTAGATATAAAAATATAGATATAAATTATAAATTGAAATATAAACATAAATTATTGTCTAAAATGTTTATATAAAACTATGAGAGCTAGTAATCAAGCAATTTATTCGTCGTCGGATAGTAAATAATAGGGAAGACTGTAATGACCCCAAGCTAATGTGAATATTCCGTTACCACAACATATCGTTCTTCATCGTATGGAGACAGTGCCAATTCTGGGTCTAAGTAAAAATGTTATGTGTGATAAATAGAAAACCTAACTGCGTTCTCTAAAGCAATGTTTTTTGAAATAAACGAATCCTGAAATTTTCGACTGAAATATTAGTTTGAACAACATTGTTTTTAATGCTTTAAACTTTTTTCGTTATTAATGTTTCTCCTATCTAAGAATATTACGTTTAGAATGACTTGAGTGGAGGTCTAGGAGGCTGGGACGGCTCGTCATAATTGGCAGTTGCCTGCTACTGTGGAATGTTGGAAGTTATGTATTGAGAAAAACAAACCTGAAGTATTAGAACATTGCACAATTTTCTTTCTGAAACAGTTGTTCAATTCAGAAACAGATTATATATCTGTACGGATTTTGGGCAGCTGTCATGATCAAACACCTTACCAAACCATCTTATGGCGTTAACAGGGTTTGCATAACTGGCAAATATCAAAACGTCTCTATATTGTAGTGTTGTTACTCCACCTGTTTGCAGATGTTAGTAGTTATACATAATGGGGAGATTAGGGTAGGTGTGTAGACGGCAACTCGAAAGGAGAATATGTAAGTGGTAACCAAGAGGAAAAAGAAGAGTGAGAAAGAGTCTTGTCAGTGATACGATGTATTTTTATTACTATCAATATATTTTTATTATCAATTATTATTAATTGGGTGTGTTGTTAGAGTAGGAGTTTAACATCTTCCAGAGTGGGATATTGACTTGACGTGCCTAGTGGCATTAAGGAATAATGAATTTCCGTGAGGAGACAAGGAATTTCTTAAGCATCGATGGGGTTAGATTGGGTTAACCTTTATTTTTTTGTGTGGTGTGGTTTTTTTACCGCTTAATTTTAATTGGCGTAATGGGTGAAACTACGTATCTTCGAAACTTATCAGGTAGACATATGTCATAATTCTGGTATACACAAAAACGGGAAACAATTCGAATTTACGTGTTTACTAATTGAGTTAGAAAAATTTGAATAAGGTTATCAGAATCGTTGCAAATTATTGTTCTTCACAAACAAAAAATGAATACGAGAATATTATGGCGAAATAGGACGTAAGGTTACAGAGTGGCTTAATAATGTAGAAAGCATGAAAGATTTGCATAATTGGACAGAAGATTTAGTATTCAGCGCGATCACTGTTAAAGGGAGCTACTGCTAGTTGATCCAGTTACAAAAGGGGGGAAATTAGGACATGGCAAGAATTTAAAGAGAATTTCTAATAAACATTTGTGGGAAAACACAACTTAACAGAGAAATGCCAACAAATGGTTATCAGACTACAAGACGAAACAATAACTGACTATTATTTTTCAAAGATGAAACTATGTAAATAGCTTGAATTAAATTTTGAGGAAAATATTGAATTAAAGGAGAATGAAATGTTAAGAAGACTGGAGAAAAAAGTTTAGAAACATTTGAATGCATATAAAAGGTACAAGTAGAAATGATTCAGAGAGCAGAAAGTTTACATAGAAGACAAAGAGGAACTGACCTAACTTTTGAATGATTATAGTAAGGCGGTGGCTTTAGGTATCAAAGAATCAGGACGTGCTAAATTGATGAAGATGGGGATTGAAGTAGAAGGGGGAACAGTTAGAATAAAACTGTACAAAATTAATCGAGTCCGATTGGAGGAAAATACAAGCAATTGTAGAGAAATAGGAAGATAAAGGGATAATCGAAGAAAGGTGGAGATTCACGTTTAGTGTGTGATTACAGGAGACTTAATTCTATTACTTAGAAGAAATTTTTCCAAATTCCTAATGTTGATGAAGAATTCAATGATTTGAGAAATTGTACTAGTTTTACCAACTTAGATTTGACGCATAGTTTTCTACAAGTACATTTCGAAGAGACTAGCAAGCATTTGGATTGACAAACGCACCCTGTAAATTTGCGAAGTTAATGAATATATAGGCCCATTAAGGGACAGAATAAAATTCTTTTAGATGATATCTGCCACAAATTTTGAGGATACGAAACAGCGACTAGTAAAAATTCTGATTGCACTGGGAAATGCTAATTTAACAATAAATTTAAGAAAATGTAAACTCGCTAGTGAACTATTTGGGTTTTAATATATTTGCGAAAGAAATGATCTGGAGGCTAGAAAATATGAGCAATTAGTGAATATAAAAGACTGGAAAATATAACCCAAGTTCGTAGATTTTTCGCTCTGATGAGTTTTTTTAGAAAATCTGTACCGAATTATGCATTTCAAGCAAAATAAATAAGCGATGTAATAAAAAAGAGAAAAAAAAATTCGATTGGGGAACAAAGCAACAAATTGCTTTCAAGGATTTGAAGAATGCCTTAACTTCCAAACCTTCTTTGACAAAAATAAAAATTTTGAATTTCATACGCATGTATTCCAAAAAGATAACGATGGGAAGATAAACTTAATTTATTGTATAAGAAGGAAAACTACAGATCACGAACCCAAGCAACATTCGATTAAATTGGAGCTAATGGAAATTGTTTGGACTGTCGATTGTTTGGACAAGGCAATTGTTTAGACGAGGACATTGCTCACTATTCGCTATCATTCGCTTTTAGGGTAATAGCGAATATGATAGGAATAGTAGCTAAACAGTTATAGTTATAAAATCATTAGAAAATTTTATTTTGGATTATGGATGCCCTAAAGTTTTAATTAGTGATAGGGGAAGTTGTTTCACGAGTAAAAAGTTTGGAGAGTTTTGCAAACAAAAAGCAATTAAACACAGATTAATTTCGAGCACACATCCACAAGCAAATGGACAAACAGAAAGAGCACACCGAACAATAATACCAACTATTATGATGACTATGCAATATGATTTAGAGGGAAGAGATTGAGATAAAAGAGGTGCAAGAAAATTTAAATAATAGTTATAAAACCACAGCTGGGAAAACTCCATTCGAATTGTTACATGGTTACACACCAACTTTCTAGGAGTGTAGAAAGATCCGAAGGAACTGCAAACCAAGTCATGATATGGCTGAGGGAAAACGTAAAATGGAAAAATACCAAAATAAACGACATGGGACAGCGGAAATTATGAAAAGAGGCAATTAGTCGTAATGAAAAAAAACGTAAAAATCTACGGGGGAAAGTATTGCTGGTAGGTATTGCCGAATGACGTATCTCAACTACAAACTTCTAATTCGAAGAATTTATTTATCACCAGTGATCACGTATCGCAATTAAAGAAATATGAAAATGCAGCAATCGAAAGTGAAGATGATGAACAAGAGATAAATACAGATGATAGCTGCAACGAGATGAAGACATTGATCTAAGATCAAAATGATTGCGAAGAGAACATTAAAGCCAATTCTGTGGATCAAGGGGTGGCGCTGCGAGAAGAACCACTGAAGGGAGAAACTTCAAGAGCCTGAGGAAACGAGGAAACCACCCAAGAATTTGGAAGATTACATGTACGTTATGGTGCCCGAAGACAGTCATTATCAGGAAGGACCGGATGAGAATGCCGAAAAGAGAATTTGCAGGTGGCACCAAGAGGAAGAAGAGAAAGAGTCTTGTCATTGATATGATGTATTTTAATTATTTTGAATCTATTTTTGTTATCAATTATTATTAATTGGGTGTTTTAATAGAGTTGGAGCACGAGTTTAAGACGTAGAACATTGTTGCTAGATCAAGGGGGTATGCAAAAGGTTAACTAATGTTGCTGTAGCACGTATGAAATAAGACCTCAGTCTAAAAAATTTACTCTCGTCCGTGCAGTGAATGGAAATTTGTTCAATGTAAAACATTCTAGAATGTTGTTTCAATTTTCCTAGTAAAGATTTAAGAAATAAGTTTAAATCAAGTTACAATAACAGTTTCAATGAAATCATTTTTCAATACTAAAACATTTATTATTTATTGAATGAATAAATATCTGAAGAAATATCTTTACAGTAAGAAATATTATTCGTGTAATTCGAAAAGCTTATAATGAGCAGCTACAATTTTCTTGCTAGTCTATATTTTATATATCCATAGAATTTCCGATAAAAACATAAGTTGATATGTGTCAATCAAATATAAAAGCATTTTGCAAAATTCAACCAAGAGCTGAAGTAGACACTCATGTTGTTTTTCATTAAATATAAAATCAGTGACGTGCAATTTAAGCTCCAGTTTGTTATTCGATTTCTCAAATCATAATATTATTTGGATTTCAAAATCTGGACCAATGGTTGTACCAGCCTTTTGTTGTAACAGGGTCATCTGTAATGGAGTGTAGGAAGAGACTCAGAAAATAAAATACAGAAGTGCGCCACGAGCGGTCGCAGGCTACTGCAAAGCTGTCTGCAGCAGAAGGATTGTCCCGGATGTATAGGTTAGTTGTTGGGTAGGAATTTGATGCTGGGGTGGCGATTTGTGTGCGAAGGCGAATTCAAAAGATCAAGACAATCTACTGGCGTGTTAGATATTTCACAAAAGTGACTCCGGACAGTCGAGCTGTCGCACCGTAGCCAAATGGAAGGACCGGAAATTTCATGGAATGGCGAATTTGTGTACAGGTGAATTCTAAAGTCCACGACTGCCAGACTGTGCTCTTAGAAATTACCCGAAGGGTGAGTCAAGAGCGGCTGCAGCAAAGCGGACATAGAATCATGGTAGGCCATGCATTGAGAAGGCAATTTATAGGATACACTAGTGTTTACCTTAATCTATTTGGCAACATGTTGTGAGCAGATCATTAAGTAAATACGCGAATTTTGTACAATACTATTCGGAACCATAATATTATTGTTATACACCTAATATTGTTGGGCGTAGTGCTTTGTATTTCGTTTACGATTAGAAGAAATCTACTGTTTCAGAATGTTTGTCTCATTCCACTACTTGAGAGGTCAATTCGAATTCTGAGAGATTTCTCTCATTTCTTGCATCAGTGGGATCACTTTTCTAAGGACTATGAGCCCAACTTAGTGGTACCATTTTCATATCGTGCCTTTAATACGTTGTCCAAATCTTACTGCCTTTCCTGTTTTTAGACCATTATTATTATTATTATTATTATTAAACCTTTATTGGTATCTAAAGAAATTAAAATTACAATGTTTCATTTACAAAAATTTAAACATATTTAATTAAAATACAAAACAAACCAAAAACCAAACAAAACAAATAATACAATTCAATAACCCTCCTTATTCTCTTCTTAATTTTTTCCTCCTTTCCCTTATTAAATCCCATGTTTAATTTTATTTACTTCCTTGTTCTCTTCTAAGAATTCTCCCTCCCTACAACATCCTATCTCCCTTCTTAACTGTTCCCTTCCACTCCTTCCTTACGTCTTCCTACATTTAATATTTCTAATTTCCTCTCCCCTTCCCCCATAAGCCTACCTTTTTCCTTTTTGTCCTCCCTTCTAATCCCTCCCAAAAAAATTCCATAATCCCTCTATACTTCCCAACATGTTCATACATATTCTACAATGCCCAACCTCCAATTTTTGCCCGTCAGTCCATATTAATCCCTCACATTCATTCACTCAATGCTCCCAAGTTTCATCGTTCATATCACACAGTCTACATCTTCTATACTCCTCGCTCATCCATTATTTAATTACTCTTTCCTCACTACCACACCTATACCTAGAAATTACGTTCTTTTCTCTTATAGTCAAACCAGATCTTAGATATTTAGGCATCTTCCCTTCCACCATCACACGCATATATTTCTTATTACATCTACTTCTTCTTATTTGGTCATGTCTCTCTTCCATTTCCACAACTTTCCATCTCTGCTCAACCTCTATCTCACTTTTTTTCTCTGCATACACCCTACCGCAACACTCATACATCGACGATCCACATCTCTCGTATAAGCTTCTTCTTTCTGTTACCCATTCGTTTTCATCCACCCGCTTACATATCATAGATCCCACATACACCTCTTTCACTATCCTTTGGTTCTCATCTTCCATCACCTTTCTTTCATATCTTACCAATTTCTTCACTCCATATATCTAGCACCTCATTCTTGCAACACAATCTCATTCGGTGCCGATTTTTCTATTCCTAACATTCTTTCCATATGCCTTATTATCATTCTTTCCAATGCCTATCTTTCACCGCGCACACTTCAACACCATACAACATAATATTTCTGACACATGCTTTCAGAATCATCATCCTCATATCTATAGAATTACCAATTTCCACAGTCACCTCAACTTTTTTTGCTAACATCCTCATATGCGCATATCCAGATCCATTTCTACTTCCCACATAACCCAAACATTTCATTTCCTTTGCATTCTCTATAGGTTTCCCATGACCATTAAGTGCCCTAATCAATCACTTGCGTTCTACATGTCTCTTACAGCATCTTCCAGATTCAATGAATACGATTGTTGCTGTTACGTTATACTCTCGTCTATTAAGTTTCAACCATTTCCATTATTTATAAAATTACGTAAAACCAAAAACAAATTAAGAATAATATGTAACAAAGAGCTTTCAAAAACATTTTTGTTTTACCATCATTTCCCATCTCTATGTCTCACAACCCATAACATAAACCATTTTACCCAAACCTTTTGTTCACAACTTACTTACAATTCCCAGCATCACCTCTTTGACTTCTTTTATCTTGATTCCGTTCTGAAACATTCCCGTATTGCGTCGGACAACCCTTTCCACCGCCCAAACTTCTCACTCTCATTTATCAAATTTACGTCTCTTTCTTATTAACCTCACACATTATGCTGTCCAATACTTCTGTTTGGGTTAGTCTTGTCTCATATACTCCAATCAATTACCCAATCTTTGTTCATCAGTCCACAACACATAATACTTTACCTCTTCACATTATGACATTTATACATTGATCATCAACACTTCTCATACATTCTTTTCTATCCCGGACCCATTCGTTGCTTTCCTTCCCCGTACATATCTACATCATTGATTTTACATACACTCTTTTTACAATTCAGTCCTCATTATCCATCATTACCTTTCATTCATATTTAACCAAATTTTAAATCCACTATTTTACTCAGTCGAGTTTTCCACATCTAACACTCTTTTTATTCTACAATTTATTTAATGTCAGCTACTGAACATTTAACATCTAATGATTGAAAAATCTTCATACTACTAAAAGTGACCAGTATAAAAGCTAATGCAGAAAACTTTGAATGTCAAAGACGTGCAAAAATGCAGGACGACACAATTAATTAACTACCGCTATATACTCGCTTGATTGCGCATCATAAAAGCTTAAACAAAAAAGATATAAACGAACCATCTCTAATTAACCTCTATCGCTGTAAATATATTTAATGTAGACACTACCGTCAGAATCATCTGTTTAACAAATTTCCCCTTTATCTTATTTATCCTTATTGTAGAAAAAGCGAATCAATTTGTTAAATCCGACAATTTATGAAATTACTAACAGTTAATGCGCACTGCCATTAATTACTTCGTAAAAGTTTCAATAGTTTAACGTAATTTGTGACGTGACTTCCTTTATAACACCAAGGTATGCCGCACTTTAAATATGCTCTTAAGATGTGCCCTCCAAAGAGAACTCGAAAGTGCGCAATGTTCATAAACTTATATTGTTTTATTTTTGAGGAAGCTTGATGGCCCTCATAGTCACGGGGGAAGTATGTAATGATATATGTAACGGGGGAATATGTAATGATAAGCATCCTAGAAATTGTTCGTTCAATTCTATCGAACGTACAATAATAGTAGCTCCCTAGCCTTTCGCAAACTCTAGAAAACACTAAACTATCACTTAATCACTCTGTATCGTTACTCTCTAAAACAGGACAGAAATAGACAGTACACTAGTTAGACAAGGAGCAACTGTTATCGCGGCCGAGAGCTACGGCGAGCAGAGAAAATCCCCTTTCTGCGAGTCTCGGCATTGAGCCGTTTTTAGGTCTTCACGGGAGATGTATAAGAACGGTCCTCTTGGCAGTCCGTTTCCAGTTTTCAGATTTAATTTCTAAAATACTTCACGACACTCTCCTTAGTGAAGTTGCTTAGCATTTGCTGCGACTCAATTCTCTCAGTACTTAATTAATCTCACGTGAACAAGTAGTATATTCGTGTTTTACAATCGTATAACAATTAAACGATTTTAGGTGCGCATCATGAATAATGCTGCGTCAGTGTAAGCATTAAATGTTATTTTATTGTTCAATTAACAAATACTCAAGTCATTAACTCTTCCTTTATTAACGTGCTAACCAACTAATTACATTTCTTTATCTTAATAAACAATATTTATGTCTATGGTTTAATTGGAATTAAATTGTATCGGTGGCAGATGAATTTAAGTTCAGGTACAAGAAATAATCGTCGCATAATTTAAGTAGTGAGTCCATGCAGGTGGGCCAATAAATTGTATTCGTTTAAAAAATAAATTCTCTTATGTTCTTAGGAAAACTGTATATTTAAAGAAATGTAAATAGCATTTACTTTTTTTTCGCAGTAAGACGAATTTTAAAGTAATTAGGTACTAATATCTAAAATTGTAATGAAACGAGTATTTTACGAATTAGTTGTAAAAAATGAGGCAATGTGGACACGTGTTTCTAGCATAGGGTTACAACTGTTATCAACACCTTTTCTTATTCCAAATATACGCGTAAGGTCTCATTGCATCGAACTACGAATCCGATACCCGACCATTACGCTATGAATGCCCCGACAACCAATTCTTAAAACTTTTCATTTAAACGTTGATTGTATGTAAGTTTGCATATATTAGGATGTTATATTTTGAATTATTTGCAGAAACGTTAAAACAACTTCTACACCATTCAACCGATCGCCATGAAAATTTACATACTTAGATATTTGAGTACAAAGAATATTTTTTTGCTGTCCACTTTCTTGTAAATCACCACTATATGGCGCTGTAGCACGCGGCCGCGGGCCGCACTAATGTCAGAGTTGGTCACGCCAAAGCCGTGGCATTTTGTTGGCCGTTTAGAAAATACCTGATTGCCGCACACTTACAATTACCGTAAACTTACAATTACCGTATACTTCCAAGTGCCGTACACTTACAATAGCCGTGCACTTACAATACACCTATGTGAATGCATTACTGGTTAACTAGAAATATACTAAGTAGTGAGAGACAAGAGTTGCTGCAATTGCCAAGCGATCTTAAAAAACAAAGTTACGTGAAATATTTAGGATTTGTAAACTAAAACAGGAACAGCTGAAAATGGCCAGCGCCGTGTCTTACATCTCCGCCATGAATACCAAAATGACGCTGTCAGTCAAGACTCACAAGAGAGGATCCACAGTGGACGACAAATCTCCTGATTCCAATAATACTGGCTCTGTCTCTAACTAGTCTAATGCCTATTTTTCTTTTGCTTTAAAAGTCTAGGGTTTTCCGCTGGCCGGAAGTTTTGCAATCCCAGGCCCGAGTCTATCCGGAGATTGGCGAGGCCTAGTGACTGAGCTTTACTAACTGTAGGGATCAACGGCAGCGAAAGAAATATATTACATGTAGAGTCTATCGACATACGTACTATAGAATTGGATGATTTAATCCTAAATCGCTTACGAGTGACGCTCGAGAATGTCTTTCTGAGTATTAATTCTGAGGACGCCCACTATATTAATCTCTACAGTAGAACTTAATTTAGTAGATTCGTTTATTGGGGCGTAGATTTAGTTGAATATTTATTTAATTAAATATAATTTTGACATTGACTTCAGTACATTAATTACGTGGTAATTTCTATTGTTACATATGCCCCCTTCCGGAGAAATTCTAGACCCTCAGAATTCATAAAACGGAAACGGCATGACGATTGAAATGCATTGCGATTAAAAAAATTAAAATTATTTCTACTAGAGAAACTTTTCGCATTATAACTGTCTATTAGCGTAATCAACAGATAATTAGACTTACATGACTTAATTGATACATGAAAATCAGTTCATATAACACTCAAAACATTTTTAGTGCATAATTATGATTCTTTTTTTCAATCCATTTATATATTCCATTATATTCCAAGTTCTCTTTTTATATTTCAATATTCAACGTATTCTAACATTGACAGTATTTTTTAAATAGTGGAGTATTTGGAACAACACTGATTTTCATTATCAGTATTATTATTGAGATTTGTTCTGCGTGAGAAATATTAAGAATCCAATCCATTTGAATATTGTAATAACTCGTTTTTAATTTTAATAAAAATTAATTGCATAAAGTAAGAACTAAAAGCGTCTGTTTGCTTTAGAACTAATTTGATTGCATGTTTCCTAGTTATTGCAGACAACTAAGCTGTTAATCATGTATTAATGTTGACGTCTTACATATAATTTCAGTTTATTTTCTAATAAGTAATTGGTGTTGGCGCAAATGCCGTCATGCCAAAAACTTTTATAATTCATTAGACAAAACATTATTAATAATTACTTTGCATTTCAAACTCCTAACGATTCATTTTGAAGGAAATAATGATGATGGTTTAAAGTTTTCAACTATTATAATTTACGCGCCATTTGCAGGCGACAAGTAAAAACAAAATGTATCAAAGTCTGACAGATGTACGAGACTATAATTATATTTACAAGTTGCAGAAACTTAATTATAAAGAATAAATAATTACCGTAATTGCAAAACATTTCATTAATAGTGTAAAAACTTCAATAACATATAAAATAATATCTTCGTTTAGAAATGTGTAATTTAGTTTCTCTACGATAACCTTTTTTTTTTATTTACGTGTATTTAAGGTCAAACGTGATAGCTTGCACCTTCCTGACAACCCTAAATCCCCTCGCGCTCATGGACGAGTTACTCGAGGCCCCGCGGATTCGCGTCAGCATTACATCGTGGATGCCATTCCTTGGGTAACTTTTGCTGGCCATGTCGTCCGCACAAAACTTTGACCTTCGCTTTTAAGACAATCTTGTCTCATTAGGCCCGCGTGTGGTCGACATCCGACTAGTCCCCGAACCTGTTATAACACAATAAATATAAATGGTTTATATTCCAGTTTCCTCTTTTTTCTCGAATCCCAACGCATCACCATTCCTTCATCTATCAATCGACGAAAATTTGAACGAACAGTGTAAAATAATCAATATATACAATGAACATAAAGCGCAAAAATGTGTTTACTTTTTATTTCCCTCTCCATTCTATTGCATCCGACACTCTTTTTGTGATAATAGTTATGTTGATGTTGTCATGTTTTATTTTGAAGGAGAGGGTTGCTCTCCGACTTGAGGTACTTAGATCAATTATTGCTTTATAAGAATGCGCTTTGTTTTAGTACGTGCTTTGACTTATCTTTTACTAAATAAAGGTATTATTTTAGTACTTTATTCGTAAACAATCATAATTAAAAGAACTATCTAATTTAATCTCAAAAATGCTGAATGCTTAATATTGTTAGCTCTCATGCCGAATTATTTAATACAGCCCCGTTACTAAAGCCGACACTCTGATTTATTCATGATTTTATTTTTATTTAATTATTATTTTAATTAGAAATAAAACAAAGTTATATTCTCAAGCGCCCTTGAGTCTTCCCTCAAGCGCGTTTTATCACGTTTTTATTTACTGTGGTTTCCCATCTAATTGGAGCGTCTAGACACGGATCACATATGTGCATTAATCACTAATTGCTTCTAGCCCTAATTAGAGCGCCGGTTTGCACACACCCCTCGTAGGTGGCAATCAGTCGCTGGACTTTGCCTCGTGCGTAATTCTCTATGTAAAAGGATTTATTTAAGATTGAATTTGTTAGCATGGGGGATAATCAATAACTAATATTATTTTACCTAATGACCGTCCGCTGGTTTCTAACTTATTTATACCGCTAAACATTTTATCGCATCTAATTATCTTGAAGCATTTACACTATTTATGAGTATCAAATGCTCAATCTTTAAACATCGAAGTAAATAGGAACGATGACAAATCGCACACATTTGATCTGTTAAAATAACCGATTTGTTCACATTGAATAAAATTTTTCCGTTTACCTGAACTTTAAATCTTATTTGCCATTTAAATAAACTAACGTACGACAAGCGCTTGTTTCAGAGTTTTGCTCCTCGTCAGGCACGTTTGTGTTTATTCTTTATGTATCGACCTGATATACAGGCACTATACTCAAAAATGGTGTACTTGTACAATTATACCGTTAGTCAATGGAAAGAGCATTATGGTGGAAGTTGGCCGGCATACCATGTTTCATAAAGAATTTGCTACCTATATCGCGTACTTATTAAAATAATAGCGATGAATAACAAATTATTTGTGTTTTTTTTATGAGTTTTATTTTCTGCATCTCTGCGTACCACTTCACTTTATACTATTTCATTTCGTCACCAATTTTTTCTCGAATAGTCTCCAACAGTCAACCTAGTTCCTCTTTCGTCACTACCATATCTGTATATAGCTGTCGTTATCGTCTCTTTCATAATTTATTTGCTTCCAAATATTCAGGTTTATCTACTTTATTTTTTTTATATTTCTTGTTCATTTTCTGATCGATTTCATTTATACTCGAACTCTCCTCTCTATTATTTTCTCATACTCTCTTTTCATAGACCACTTCTCAATGTTTCCTTTGAGTCTTTATACATAATGAACAGTCGCATTTTGTTCCTCTTACTTTCATTGCTGATTGAAACACTTTCTTCACCACCTACTTTTATCTATCGATTTCTAATTTTATTTCGTCGTTTAGTGTTTTTTTTTAGCCCTTTTACTAAATATTTGCGTTTATTTGGCTCCTGTAGTACAATCTTTATCTCTGCTTCAATTGTTCAAGTGCTAGCTTTACTCTTTAAATTTCTTCTATCTGTCTCCCTTTGTCCCTCTCTCT
>WYDF02203110.1:0-35806 GCA_009867245.2 Adranes taylori | reverse complement strand
GTGGTTCTATATTTGGGCTATAAATACACTCAAAAAGAGAAATACGAAAACGGGGGAATATTATGCAGATGTACCAACAGAAGTTGTTCAGGAAATATAAAAACAGATAGTGAGAAGAGAAATGTTCTAAAACAGAAAGAATATTTAAAATGTGCAGCTTGTACAGCCCAAAATGAGGTGCTGATAAAATAAACGCATGTATCACTTTCGTTATCGCATCTTAATTTTATATCTCCAAATTATACTATTCAGCAGGTCCACTCCTCCCATATGAGAGCTGTATTGCGTAACGATAGCAGGACAAGGTACATCTAATTTTTCTTTTTTTTCGATCAAACCTGCTTACCATCGTTAGAGGTTATCTACCAATACATGACAGTTTCATTGCCTTTCCAATACATGTTACTGATGGATGTTCCTTTGTAATCAGCCATAAATTCACCAGACTCCCCTCGTTTCATTTTATTGCAATCCTTGTCAGATGGAATTTTACAGCATGGTAAGCGATTTCGACGTACGGTTCCAACGAAATGAATACCATGTTGTGATAAGTAACCTATTACTAGAATTGAGGTGTAATACTTATCAAAATATAACTTATGGAATTTGTTGCGTGGTATTTCACGAGACAGTCGCACACTAACCGCTTAGACAAAATGTTTGTATCTCCATTTGTGGGGTTCTGATGGCAGATACTTCTTCATATGATGACGTGCCTTTGTGCCACAATTCTGCTCGTCAATTGACATCATTGCGTTTCAAATAACAAGAAACGGATCCTAGAATATTTCCAGATGCAGAAGTGAAGGGTTGCAATTTCCATTTCAATCAGGCGCTTTGGAGAAAAACTCAAGAACTTGGACTTGTTGTGGATTATAGGGAAAAAGAATAAGTGCGAAATCATTTAAGAATGTGTACAGCTCTAGCGCATATACCTCTTCATCATTGGTGATGGATGAATGTATATAATGTCAAATTCACCAAATATGGATAAAATAATAAAATTCAATAATTATGTTGTTAACGAGTGGATGGACACTACCAAATATTAGGTATGTTATAATAGTCGCCATCGCAACCGAAGGTTGGTCCGTAAGAGTAAATAAGAAAATTAGAAAAGGTCACCCCAATATTTATGATTTGATTAATGTGCTGTACGACGATTCAATTTTCTACAAAATGATATATCAACAAAATGAATGCACTGAAAAGATAAAAAAACTACATAGTTTTAGATGGAAGAATCCAAAGTACCATCGATGAATTTTTTTAGAAGCGAATAGATTTAGAATATACACATACATTGGAACGTATAACACATTATAGTAAAATATGAATAACTTAATGTTTCTTGCTTTTTAATTATATCGACGAAGCAATTTAGCGAATGGAATTCTGTAAATTCTGTAAATAATATTTAAAATATAATCTGTAAATAATATTTTTTTGTTTTTCTTTAAATTTGTATTTACGTAAAAAATAATGACGGGCTCTGATTGGAGCACAAAAAGCTTGAAACACCTTAATTTATAAAGTTTGCTTTGGTAGGACTATACAAAATAAACATTATAGATTGCCAGTTCTAAGCCTGGAGAAAGTGTGAAGGAAGAAGTTATATCAACGGTCGAAAAGAGAATAAAATTATGGCTTTGAAAGGGCAAAATTTACAACGGCCGAAACGGTAATTTTTTTACGACCGACGAATGGAGAATGGACGAAATGATAGTAATCCAACATAATATATAGTTCATTTATTTGCTAATAAATATAGTGTACGACAGCGTTGCCAATTTGTACTTCATAAAATTATTTTAAAGGTATATAGGTATAAAGGTATATACATTTCAAAATAGAATAATAGTTATCCAAATGTAGTAGGAATATGGAAAACTTATTTCCTCAATGAGATTTTATATCAAAACAAATATAAAAATAAATGTAAGCATGTGTGTAGATGTCTAATGATGTAATTAGCAGCATACATTCCCGTGTAACTTTGAACCACCTAAACATAATCTACGGTTTTTTAGAATAAACACAGCCACTGAATTAAGCGGCGAAAAATTATGAAAATCTTAATAATGTAAAATGTAAAGATTACAGAAAAACACAAATGAAATGATACGTAATTAAATTAGAGAAATATTATAACATGAATTTAGAAAAAAAAAACGTAGCCCTATATATCAGGTGTGATACAATATTACATTGTAAATAATCTGTTGCTTGCTAACGCTCGCTTTATATCTAGTGTTGAAATTATGTTTATATTCTGGAGAACCTCCAAAATTCTTGAACAAGTGTCATAGGATGTACATTCTAGGATGTAGAGAGAAGGTTAGGTTATGTTAAAATGTTTGTCCAACATCATAACGAAATCCAGATTTGCAACGATTCTTATTGATTTTCTCTGGTGACAAAAAAGACGATGTCTGATGTACGAATATCCCCAAAGCAACAAACCATAACTAAGATGGCAGAACAACGTCATTTAAACGTTGTTTTAGCGTTGCTTCATAGACGGTACCACCAAGTTTACGTGAAAGAAAGATATAACTTACAAGTCGCTTATCTAATCATACCTCATATATTTATTCTTTTTAAATTTTTGTAATTTCATTAAGTAAATACGCATTATTAAATGCAACCATTGATGTAATTTTATTTCTAATTTGCGAAAAACTAGCTGAATGCATGCCTCTAGCACCATGAGAGTATATTATGCACCTAGCTGAATGCATCTAGCAATTTCCACACAAATCAAGCGTGACAGACACAATAATCATGCTACAGTAACAAACCTACAAAAATAATCATCGTATATGAGTAAAAAAATACAAGATTCATTGTGACTTATGAAAAACGCAAAAAATGTTGCGAAGTTAATTTTATAAGAAAATTTTTCATTCTTCCTTGATCCCATGCTTTCGAGTCCAAGCAAGCCCGATATATTCCCTGCAACCAAACTTTCTTTCACTCAGTGCATCTATGTATCAATTTACTTGCAACATCATGTAAGACTTCCGTTCCTCTTTCATTTTTGATACCAACAGTTCTCAACCTGGTGCCTGCGATCCCCCAGGTTTGAAGAATTTGTAACACACTTGTTCCACTCACACCTATCGTAACACTTTTTGCAAGATGACAGAACACAACATACACTCAAAATTCTTCGACATCAATTTTCTTACATCCCTGTCATTTTTAGTCTACATTGTTGGCTCTGTCGATTCTATAATCTTGGAGTTGCAAAGAAAAGCTATCATAGTGCTACATTGTCAAGAGATATTAACAGCTTTCAAGATAAAGCTCGAACTATGGTATGTAAAGTTAGAGAGGAAGAACTTCGCCCCATTTCTACAGCTGAACACATACATTTGGTGAAAATGAGCTTAATGTCAATCGTCATCGAGATGATGAAACAGCATGTATCAAGAAGAAATATCTCACTATTTTTCTGAGATATAAAAATTCGAAAAATACCATCGATTTATTAATAACACGTTTATATTCCCCATTAGCGATCTGCATTCGAAAGACAATATAATTCAAGAACAGTTTATTGCGTTGATAAATGATGAGCGTGCAAAAGATATTTTTTCTGAAATATGTTGTAGTGATTTTTTTATTGAAATGGCACAATCCTACTTCGATGTTGCGAAAATAGCTTTTATAGTAGTGATTCCATTTCCAACGAGTTAGAAGTGTGAAACAGCTTTTTCCAAACTACTTATTCTCGAAACAAAATATTCAAACAGATTAGATATGAAAGCTGCATTGGCCAAAATAATACCAAATATAGAAGAACTAGTTCGGACAAACCACAAAGCATCCCATTAAGATTTAAAATTAATTTAAAAAGCAAATTTTTTCAAAACAGATATTTGCTTGTCAAAAATATTTTCATTCACATATTCCTCAGTGATGCGCTGTGGGGAAGTGACACCCATCTGGAAATTTGGAGCCTCCAATTTGCTTGAAATAATAATGTATTAAAATTTGTAATAATACCAGGTTCGCGAGCCATCGAATTTTTTTCAGGAGACGCCACGTAAGAAATTCTAGAATTAGTTGAGGACCACGGTTCTATACCATTCATTCATCGACCAACGAATTCTCGTATAAGCTTTTCTTCTATCATCTAATCATCTAATTTCACCCCATATTCTCTTTCTGGATACGTTTCATCACATCTAGATATACCATTTTAAGTATTTTCTGGTTTTCCTGGACATCATCTTTCTTATCTTTCATTCACAACTTTTTCACAACAGATAACAACTTTTTTATACCTACCCAGATATCCAGAACTTGTCTTTGTTTAACTCTTGTAAGACAATCTCATTGTCCACACCCAATACTCTTTCCATAAGTCTTATTTGAATTTTTGACAAAACTTTTTATAAAGCCTATATTCAATATATGCCTACATTTGTGAAATGAGCGTTGTATATTGCAGGAGACATTTGCGGTATGAGTGTATTGTGTACCCATTTAGTATCCTATCTATTTGCATGAATAAGTGAGAGATAGCTAACGCTTATTTTGATGACCTGCGTGTTGAGCGAATGCTACGCCCGTGCAACTATGTATTATAATGTATGATGACTTACGTAAGCCAGATGCGCGGGTGTGTAAAAATTGATTTGACTTTGCTGTGTGATAGCACACACATTGTATAATTGCATTTGCTGCTTGGTAATATGCCTGGCTGGCTCCCTGGTACACTGTACTGGTACACTGGAATATACCGCATCACTGCTGCTACTAACTGCTGGATCATTGTTTCTATTCTATGCATGGTAAAGTCGCTAGAGTGTAGTCGTGTGTGATAATATCGGGGTTTACATATGCTTGTAATTTGCTTGTAAGATTTCCGTGATATAAGATTTCCGTGATGTAAGATTTGCTTGTAAGATTTCCGTGACACGGATCTTCCACATTTGCGGTAAGTTGTAAACATTCTGCAGTTGAAATCTTATTCGTGATGTGTGTTGTAATACTGAAAAATCAGTAGTGTTCGATAATCGTAATATTAAAGGTAGCGTAATGTAATTGGAATGAAAATTTGTTAATTTCTCGTCTAACATAAGTCATTTAACATTGTTATGGAATTCTAAAATGATGGCTGTATAGTTCTAACACTGTCTGTAGAGAAACTACTACATATCATTCGGCTTAGATTATTTGTTGTAATTAGATATTGTTGTTTTGTTTCATATTGTGTTACTGGATTTAATGAAGTTGTAGTTAAGTTACATTTGTACATTGTAGAAAATGCCAGCAAAGGTTTATTTATTTAGTTCTAACACAGTTCCTGTTAGTATTTCCGCGTCCCACTTTTTAAGGGACAACGCCTCGGAGGTTAGCTATTTAAGTTTGCGAGAGAGTCATAGTCAAAGGGGACTAAGTTAAAGGGTATCATGTATTTTAATTACAAATATAATTATTTATTAGACGAAAGTATTACCGTTGGATAATCTTTTTAAATTAAACTCTTTCCATCAACTTTAACATTAAAATAATTACGTGAATAATTGGAAGATCTTACATGCGTGTATCTATTTGCTTTGGCATATTGTTTGCACAGACTAATTACTTTAAATTGAATTATAACTTTTTGTTCGCGTATATCTACACACATTAAGTACTTAATTTTGAAGAATCTCTCCAAGCTTCCGAAATGTCGTTTTATATCCTTGCCTCGCATGGCGTTCTAAACGGTGCCTCAAGGCTAGAGCTATGCAGCTGCAAAATCGTATGACTGTGAACTTGATTTTCTAGAATGGGATTCTGCGATTTCCTGCTGCACACGTGCTGTCAGATTCTAAGAAATAATACGTTTTTTCTCGAAGATAATAAGAAATTTACTGCAACTCGAAATTATTAGAATATAATTTATATAACCTGCTAGCATCCCGATTATCTTTAATTATACCCGTTATATTTTTGGTATGTGGCAATATAATGTAATTTAAATTGTGCCCTAAAAGTTGTTGCATCAATAATTTCACCTTCATATTTATATTTATGTAGAATTTTTGTATACAAAAATTATATTTAACTAATATTTGAAACTTAGGAACCTTCATGCCGCATAGTCTACGGAAAAGGTATAATAAATTATGGAACTTCTTTGTTTTCTATTTGAGTAACACAACAATATCTATTTGTTTTACTTTTATAGAGTCAACCGAAGGACGCTACGGCTATGGCATTTTGATCAGATAAAACCCGGAATTTTTTAATTTGGCGGGATAGAAGTCCAACCGTCTTATTTTTGTTGTTGTTCTACCGGTAGATGTTTCTTCAAACGTATGTTGACAACTGCAGCCATATTGTAATTTACTTTATTGCTACCTGTCAATTAGATTACTTGTGGAGCGGTGCCATGGCCATTTTTTACTTGTAAAAAATGGAACCAAGAATTTGTATTGCAATTTGCAAATGGAACCGGAAGAACAACAACATCTGTTCAGCAGTGCGGTCTCACTTTAAACTGACCTGGCGCCCGAGGACGTTTTCCGAAGGCCGTTTCAGTCTGTAAGTATTCGCGCCATTTGTGACAGTCGTAGAAGCGTCGTGTGTGGGAGTTCCGTTAGCGTATTAAATAGATTACGGGAGGTCACCAGAAACATTTTCCATCCGCGCAGGGACATCGGTATCCCACCGTCAATTTAGCGCTGTCACAGTACGACAACAACAACCATATGTAGTTGCACTCATAAAAACGAGTGCAAATACATAGAATGGTGCATAATACAACAGCGGTACAAATATAATAATAATACAAAAGAAAAACGGCGCAAATGATATTACAGCAGTGCAGGTAACAATGCGGTGATAAAGTAAGCAAATAATACTAATGCGGTATCAATCTGGAAGCATGCACACACGCTGACACTTATGGCGGAAGGTAAGGGTAAATCTAACTTTCTTGCTACAATCGAAGGGTATAATAGGAATTCCGGAAAGCACTAAAAAGTTACACTATTTTAGTGCCTCATAACTCGATGTTGTTACTGATACGGAGTGGTTAATATTAGCATAAATCGGAGTGAACACTCATGTAAGGTCCCGTAATACACTGACGTGCTACCGGGTACCTAATACCAATGTAAGCCAAAACCAAACACTCAAGTGCAGGGATGCAAGGAATTCTCACAACACCCCGGAACTAACGTATTGTGTTAAAAATAAAATAAAGTGCAGCACAGTGCTGGACATATTAACTATAGCTTTTGGTAATAATTCTATGAATAAAACAAGCATTTATATGTGATGCAAGTGTTTCCAAGAGGGCCGCAAAAATGCTGAGCATGTCGTGGCGTCCTAGCATACCAATAACTGATAATAACATCGAAGAAGTGGAGAAAATAATTATGGATAACCACTAAATCACTATCACAAAAGTTGCTGAAGATGCTGGTATTTGATTTGGCTCAGATCAAGCTATTATTAGGTATAAGAGAAGCAAAATTGGCAGCAAAATTGGATCCCATATTGTTAAATTTCCATCAAAAATAGTATCGAATTGACGCTGGCCAAGACGCTGTTTAAAGAAGAGCCAAGAGCGAATTCAGCGCGCTGAATTCGCTTGAATGTGAAGGTTGTACTTACTTTTCTACGACATGAATGTCATAGTGTAACATTAATGTCAAAACATCCGAATTTGTGGCTATACAACTTCTGGGAATTACATCACCACGATAATGCACCTGCGCACACTTCGTTGCCTGTTCGTAATTTTTTGGCAGGAGAATAATACCGTTATGATTCCGCATCCTCCAATTTCACTCGATACGAGTTCCTGCCACTATTTCCATTCCCGATAATAAAAAGTAACCATGAAAGGGCGACGTTTTCCCGATATTCACGAGATCAAGGCATAATCGCTAAAGCAATTAAACGCCACATTAAAACTTTAAATATCAGACTTGCTTCAAAGATCTGAAAAAACGCGGTGTCCAATAAGGTATTGTGTCCAATAAGGGTTACTCTTAAAAAGATATTGTTAACATTGAGGAATAAATATAGATTATTCGAGAAAAATTATAATTCCGCGAATTATTTGATCACATCTCGTAGCTCATTAATTTGTATTATATTTACTAACTAAAATCTTGAACAATCAAAAACAACTGCATGTAGCTAAAGTTTTTAATTCTTTTAATACGTTGAAACATTTAAATTTAATTTCAAATTGTGTAGGAAATTAGAAAACATCTATTTGCAAGAAACGGCAATAGCAATTGAAAATAAACAAAGGGAAGCGTATTTTAAATTAAATCGCATCGACTTTTTTACGAAAAAAGGAGACGCAATATACCAATAAAAATTCAAGCACAACTTTTCTAATGTTTACATTTACTCTTACTAAGAATCGATGTATTTAGTACATCGACGCATTTGTTACTTTTGATACATCATTTTAAAAGACCACATATTGGAACTTCTGTTGAACTATGTAATATAAATAGGTATACGATATATGTAGGATTCCTGAAAATGATCGATTACAGGATTTTTATTGAAAAGTAACAATTACGTCAATTCAGAATTACGTAGTTTGTAAATAATATCCGTCCGTATTCAGCTCTATATATACGTCCCATATGAAAAACTTGATCAAAGCAGACACTAACACAATTTTAATACAATTTGGTCCTAAGGTAAGCCATTTCATGTCAAGACATCTCGCTTTTTAAATTCTTTGCACATCTATTATACCGCTTAAGATATAAAAATATTAAATAACTAAAATTTGGAAAAGTGAATTTTGACAGCGTACGTATTTCCTTGTAAATTAAGATAAAGCATTTTAGTCAACACAGTGTTATTGTATTTAATCAGAGTATAAAATGGTGTATTATTCTGTACATAGTATGACAAAATAATTTAAACTGTGGTCGTCAAGTGGTCGAAATTCGACCGTAATTCATTAAATTATAAAGTTCGAAAGTTATTCATGTTCTTTCGTCAAAATGTATACCCCTATAATCATTCCATATAATTTTTTGAATTTTGTTTATTACGTCAGCTACAAGCGTGTACAAATACGCCAGTAGCGTGTGTTGCTATATCCCATATACAAGGGAGCGTGCGCTATACGCCTCCTTCGTCGACCTGTGCATTTACCCTATATTATTTGTCTATTCCTATGGCTTCTTATATATTCACACGTTATTTATCATTTAATTACAAGGGTCACGAAATGTGACCCTTGTCACGAAATGTGACCCTTTCACGAAATGTGACCCTTGTCACGAAATGTGACCCTTGTCGTTTACTGGTAAATGTTCCCTATATTATCTGTCTATTCCTATATTTTTTCTCATATATTTCCGATTTCTCAAGCCCCGTGGATTTTACTGGGGCTCATGTACTGGTGAATTTACTCTATATATCATTTATCCATAACTATATATTTCTTATATTTCCTATCTCACAAGACGGTTCCTATTTCAACAGCGTACGGGTCTCGTCTATTGATGAACTTACTCTATATATTATTTACTTATACCTATATTTTTCTTATATATTTTCTATCTCTCAAGCCCTCGTACTGAGCCCCCGTACGCCCCCTGGTGAATTTATCTCAGTATTATTTATCTATACCTATATTTTTCTTATATATTTCCTAGCTCTGAAACCCCCGTACAGTGTACGGGGTCCCGTCTATTAGTGAATCAACTCTATATTATATTGCTCAGCACTCAAAGCCCCCTTGAGCGTAGGGGGGTCTCGTTATCTAGTACTTAGATCTAGTACTTCGTTCTCTAGGCGTTAGTTCCTTGCAATACCTATGAAATTTAAAAATTGTCATTCAGTGCTCATTCAAATGTCAGTGCCCTCAAAATAACTTCATCATTTTGAATACTATTTACACTATTTAAATTTGCATTTGGCCTATTATCATTTCGACTTTCATGCAAATATATCTTCCTTCTTCTTTGTCTCTCACTCCTACCAGTCAACGTTGTATGTGGAGGAATTTAAATATGCTTTTAAATCTTACTACTCTCCGTACATGCACTCTCCTTTTTGCTGCACGCGTCAAATGATACTGACTGCTGACTGGCTACACGAATATCGAGTTGCATCGCACGCACCGGAGGCACGTATGAATGTAAGCAAACGACAGACTATTATGTGTTTGATCACTATTATGTGCTGTTTCATCACACTTCTCTTTGTATCTGCGTGTTCAATGTGGATGCAGGGAGGATGTGAACAGAAGAAGAAAGATGCCTTTTGTAGGGATTACCTGGCCCGCAAAAGAACTTGGTAGACAGCGAACCATCTGGGCCATCACTAAATCCACCGTCTAGCGAAACAAGAGACTCACCAGGTACGCCACTCCCTCCGATAGCACCAGCAGATTGTGTAGTTGCCAGCGACACCGGACAAATGATAGCTCTATCCCGTCACATGCAAAGAACACCGCCGTCAACTCTACCGGGGCATTTTCCGCAATAGTGATTAGACATCTACGCATTCCGTTTTATTCTCATTCGACTACGCAATATCACAATCTTCGATTAATCTACAGGCTGGACAATTCGCACATCATTAATATTTCCAGAAGAACATTCATATCAAATAATATTTTCACCATTAGTTCATTAAAATGTTATTTTTGCTATTTCTAATGGAAAGAAGACATCCTAGCAACTCGTGTAATGTAAATTAAATTTACAATAAATCTGTCAGTCAATCAGCGAGAGCGGATAGAACTTATTATAAATATTAAATCAATAAAATCAAAGTTTAAGCAAGCGCGTAACTAAAAAAAAAATAATTCTTGCCACCTCGAAATAAATGCATGTATAATTTTCTATTTACCATACATGTACTGATAGCACAATATTGCAATGGGCCGTAGTTAGACAAATCAGTCCGATTAAAGAAAATCAGTATCTAGAGTTTAAAGCATGAGCAGTTATAGAAAATTAATATAGTCCAGCAGACATAAAGATATTAAAAACAACTAGAACCTATTACATACTTTGTCATCCAACGTGATTGATCCTATATCCTACATCCTATAATACGGTTTACCAATTCTGCCCAAGCACCAGACGACGTGCCATTAGCACCCAATCCAGGCAAATTATGAGGATTATCTCCTGGGGATATTAGCGACTAAGGAAATTCATCTCATCACACGCTTCGCATATTCTACAACGCAGCTAATATCTTCTAAAACGTTTCTCATATATTCGGCAACTCACGTTACAGCTCATACAATGTATATCACATCTTCAACAATTTATCTCAAATCATCAACTACGTGTTTCGTATCTTTGTACCTGCTAATTGGTTAGAACAACCTACAATATCTTTGCTAAAAATCCACCATTTAATCACTTAATTCTACCGACGTCCGCATAAAAATATACGACACTGAGGAGTTGGAAGAGAAGTCACGTTTCAGTCAGAAGCGCAAATAATAATATAAATCAAATTATCTCTAGATCGCTACTTTTTACCTCCTTACTTTTTATTAATAGAACAGAATGAAACAGTCTAACAAATTTTGAATTATAATTAATAGCAACTATCATTGTCTGTCAATTAAAGTTACGAGTCGAGTCATATATAGTATTATACATATTTCTAACTATAAATCTTATTATATTTCACCGTTATTGCGTATATACATGTGTCTACCTATAGATATAAATTTGTGTACTTTTTAATATTGAAAGAGCATTAGATGTTACAATCAGAATAAGATAAAAGCAGTATGGTAGTCAAGAACATAATAACGATCCTGCTTTAATAAGATTCAGTTCCGTAACAATTCTTTTAAGTTTTCTGTTAGAGGGATGTAATTTTAATTTTGCATATAACCATATCGAGGGTGCAAGTAATAAAACATATGATTCTGAAATTAACCTCAACATCATATTGGCAAGTGTTGAAAATTTCAACAAGTGCATCAAATGGTGCGACAAAATACAACAAGTGGTTTAGGTAAGGCGTTCAGAAACATGGAATTGAATCGAAATCATTACCGAGTGATAATTTTTTACAACGTGTAGGTAGCTGTTTTTGGTAATGAAGCACCATATCAATCGACATTTTCTCGCTGATACTCTGAATTCAAAAGTGGACGCACGAATCTTAGTGATGATCCTAAGCCAAATCCACCAAAATCAGCGGTCACCCAGGAAAACGCTAATTCTGTGTGCAAGATGATTAATGAAGATCGTCATGTAACTTACCGTGAGATCAAGAGTTCCTTTGGAATTTCTAAGACGTTAATCCAAAAGATTTTACATGCTGAATTGGCCGTGAATAATTAGTTTCTCGTTGGATTCCGTACTTGTTGACTGAGGACCAAGTGGCTCGTGTTACTTGGTGCAAGGAACTCTGAATACTTTCAACAGAGGCCGCTTCAAAAATGTGTACAATATCGTCAGTGGTAAGGAATCTTGGATTTATTCTTAAGAACCCAAGAATAAACGTCTATTTACTGTTTGGGTGTTACAAAATGAGGAAAACCGAACCAAAATTATTCGTTCCCGCAATGTGTCGAAAAAAATGGTCGCAATTTTTGTATCTTCAAAATTTTGTTCTTCAAAATCCGACATTTGACTATAATTCCTTTACAAATTCGCAAGACGGTAATTGCTGATTGATACGTAACCGTTTGTTTGCCAGAAATCATTTGTGAGCTGCGAAAAACAACTCACAACGTCAGATCATCCTTCACCATAACAATGCGAGTGCTCACACTACTCAATACACATTTGAGCTTTTGGAGCAACAAAACATCGACTAGCTTGATCATCCTCCGTGCATCCCTGACTTAAGGCCCGACGATTATTCTACATTTCCCACCATCAAGAATGTACTGCATGGTTAACGATTTCAATCACCTGAACATGCAGTCGATGTTTTCCAAATGACCATTTCGACCATGCCCATTGAAGAGTGGAATAATTGCTTTAACAATTGGTTTGGGTGAATGCAAAAGTGCATCGGTAATGGTGGCAAGTACTTTAAAGGAAAAGACAATAAAGGACTGATATTTAAACTATTGCTTTTTGTTAAAGTTATATGCAAAATTAAAAAAAAACATCCCTCGTAACATCTCGTAATGAAAACAAAACTTACAAACGCATTTGAAAATAAATAAGCTTTCTCTTTAAAATCTCTATCTGTGCTTCTCATTTAAACATTTTAATGAAAGAAATCTGCGGTATCCACTCATCTACTAATAAAAGAACATAATAATAAACAATTGCGTAATCGACTTTACTGGCACGCGAAGAGCACAAGAAAAATAAATATTGTTTGCTGGAGAAAACTAATTTCGTAACTCCCATAAAACGTAAGGAATGAGAAAAATGTTCCAGGCTCACATATTATCTTTCTACAACCGTTCCATGTCCTCCGCGCAGAACTCGCCATAACGGACAACATCACGTTTTCTCGTTCTCGTTGTGGCGGTGGTGGTAGTTCTAGCGAGAACTTTTGTTTAGCCGATAGCATCCAGCCATACGATGAGCTAACTTTATTGTCTATATTCTTTTTACAGAAGAGTGTAGCTTTCTAAAGAAATAATATCGTTTAAGTTAAGCCGACAAATCATATTTTTCTTCATACCAACATCGGCGCACAAAACACTGATTATATCGCAAATATTTAAAATGTAATAGTTTTTAAATAATCTGGAGTGTCTCGGCTAAATATAATTCTAAGCTTACATATTAAAAAAGAAGATTATTGTACAAAATTTAAATGCTATACATACGTTCTGTAGCTATTTTATTAAAAAAAAATTTAACACTTTGAGTAATCTATCGTATCCAGTTACTAAAAACAGTTTCCTGTACTTACTTTACTTTGATAGCACTACAGTCCATTAAGAACCCGGGTCTTGTCTACTACAGATTTTCACCATTCGTCTCTCCGGGTAGCCAACTATTTCCAGTTTCGTACTCCTAGCATGCGAAGGTCTAGGGCGGGAGGATTTAAGTTTAGGGCGGCCCACGGATCTTCTTTCTGCAGATTTTGAGTTAAGAACTTTTTTTGGCACCAGCTGATCTCTCATTCTCCGAGACAACGCAGTCTTCTTGCCTTGAAGTCTAACATGCTTAATGGAGCATTATTGTGGTCTTTGAGATCTTTATTGGTTCTTAGTCGCCACTTATTGTTCTCGTGCACCAAAAATCTTGCGAGGGACTTTCCCCTCCCAACCGCACACTAGGTTCTACTCTTTTTTCCTGACAGTCCATGTTTCTGTGCCATACAAGACCACTGGCTTAATAATGGTTTTATACACCAAAAGTTTTAATTTCTTGGAGACTTCAGTAACTTCTGGCAGCTAAAGTAACACCGGTTTCCGGCTACACTTGCTTTAACTTCGTCGCGTACTTCGTTGTCATGTGTTAGAATGCCTCCCAAATATTTGAATGCATCGACATTTTAGTAGCCATTGAATTAGTCATTGTTCCGCCACCTCATTGAGTTCCTATAATATATTTTGTCTTCTCCTCGTTGTAGCCCCATTTTCTTAGCTTCGTTAACATAGCAATGTCTTCTGTGAAGGCGAGACTCTGGGATGTTCTCTATTAAATATTGTGCCTCCTGGGTTTGTTGGTACTTTCCTCATAACGGATTCGAAGGCGACGTTGAACAGGGTACCTGATAATGAGTCTCATGAGTAGAAGTACAATAACTGACACATTCAATTCCTCTGGAATTTTATCTCTTGGCCAAATGTTTTTCAGAAGGTTGTGTATTTCATTGGTGAGTTTCGCTCCTCCATACTTGAACATTCCTGCCGGGAGTCGGCCTTCCTTTGCGGCGCGATGATTTTCTTTATGACCTCTTTTACCTCGTTCCGAGTAGGCTCCGACTCGTTCCCGTGTGTGACGTCCTCCATCTCAAAAGGTTGAGTGTCTTGGATGTTTGTAGTAGCATTAAGTAGCTCACTAAAGTACCCTCTCCAACTCTCCAGGATACCATCTAGATTGCCAATTAAGCTACCCTCAGGATCGCGAAATATGTTTGTGTGTAGTTTGCAGCCTTATTTAACTTCCTTAAGTTCTTTATAAAGTTTCCTTACATCTCTTTGATGGTGGCAGTCACTTAGTTTTTAAAGACTCTCTTTCTTGGCTCCCGTCTTTTGTATCTGTACAAGGTCTTCACCGCTCTTTTTTGTTGTTGTAATCTAATCTGGTTGCTCTTGTGTCTCTCTGCAACACTTTAGCTTCATTTTGTTCGCTCACGGCTCTCTCGTATTCGTCGTCGACCATCGGTTCCTCCTAGTTTGTTACTAAACCCAAGCGTCTTCTCTCTGACCTTTAGCAATGCAGTCTTGAGATCTTGTAAATTTCTTAAGGATCTTCATACTCAGGATCGAGGTTGTTCCGTTTTCTTCTTCAATTTTTTGCTAAAACCTTGATGGTAGATCTAGGCTTTTGATAATGCTTTCAAGTTTAAAGTGCTTCGTGATTTTCATTCTGATGTTCCTTGCCGTAGAGATCTTTTGTCTGTACTTGATCAAGAATATGTAGTGATCATTGTCTGCGGTGGGTCCTCTATATGCCCTAACGCCCAAAATATCCGGGGTATGTCTTCTCTGCATCAACACGTAATCTACTTGATGGGCTACATCTGGTGATACTCCATCTGGTGATACTCTACCTGGTGATTTCTATCTTGACTTATGAATGTTTTTGTGTTCAAAATGAGTACTGATAATTGAAAGATCTTTCCCGATAGCAACATCGACAAGGTTGAGTCCATTATCTTTGCACTCTTGGGGGAGACTGTGGTTCCCAACAAATAGCCTGAAGGCTTCTTCACGACCAACCTTTGCATTTATGTCACCTAGAACTAATATGACGTCGTTCTCTCGTGTATTCCCATATGTACGTTCTAGTTGGGTATAAAAGGTCTTCTCTTCGTCATCTTCAGAATCTTCGGTAGATGCATGAGCGCAAATGACATATTAAAGAATTTCATTCTGAGTCTAATGATGCACAATTGTCCTTTTATGGGGTTAAAATTCAGTACTGCCGCTTTGTTTTTGTTGTAGACCATAAATCCGGTTCCAAGATGACCTATGCCGCTAAAGCTGTAGAAGATAGAGTAATATTTATTATCGGAGATCTTGTTCTCTCTCCAGTGTACTTCTTGTACAGCTGGAATGTTAATATTATGCTCTCTTAGTTGGTTCGACAGATTCCAAAACGCTCATACTCGATTCAAGCTGAGGACGTTCATAGTCCTTATATTCTTAGTCCTTAGGCTTAGTCCTTAGTCAAATTCTTAGTCTTATGTTCTTAGTCCGTAATCGTAGCCTGGTCGTCTTCCGAAAATCCGTCGGGTTTCCTCTATACATAAGCATTTCCATAACGCTTATTTTTCTGCCGCCAGGTCGTGCAACCATCTCGGGTTGCCTCTTTACAGCGCTTCGCCCGCTGCTAATTCTATCGGGTTGAGTTCCTAGCCTTTGAAGATCCATCTACAGTCTGCAAGGCGGCAGGTGAGGGATTGGTCTTCCGCCTTTTCTGCCGCTGGGTGCATTACTCATCACATCCGCCCTCAAAGTCGTTATAAATTCCCAAGATAGAGGCGCTCGTTTCTGGTCCAGCCCTAGTTTTGATATCCCAACTACCCGTTGTATCTAACGAGGTTTCCCCTAGCCACCATCTGGGCAGGTGCCCGATGGGATACCAGCAACTCTACACGGGAAGTAGTTTCCTATGGGTTTTTTTAAATTTAAGAATTGTTAATTTGAAAATTTCGTACATAAAATTTGCTTTTTGTTGTACAAACTATTGTTTATTTTTTACCAAATTACAAGGCAATGCTCAAGTGCTTGAGCAAGTCAAAAAAAAAACGGATGAGAAGTTCGCAGTAGTGTGATCTTTAATAAACATTGTACTCTTGATACTCTTTGCAACTACCCAACATGTAAGGTTTCACTTTAATATTTCTCTTGTCCCTAAGATAAATTCAAAAATACTTTTATTATTATGTTAGCGCTTTGTCTGCCCTGTACATTACATATTATGTAGAATTTGTGCTTCTTTTTTATGCTGCTACACATATTATGCTATATATGGTTGTGTATCATATACTATAACTAAAAGAGGCTATTATAACAAAGTAAAACTATTTATTATACAAATACATCAATAAAATGAATGACATAAAATTTTAATTATATATTTTTTATATACTATGTATAAAATTGTTAACTGCCAGCTGTAGAAAACAAATAACTAATTTTTCGTTTTATGTTGGACGTTCATTTTAAGTTGGGCTTATAACTACACAGTCGAGCGAAGCAATTTGTTATAATCATCGTTTAATGAATTGTAAGAAGAGATATCGACATATACCATAATTTTCTAACTCACCATAAATCAATTAAATTAATAAATCAGTAATCAAATTAATCGCATTAATTTAATATAATTTAAGCTACGGAAGATTTATTATGTATAATCACAAGTTTTTTGCATGCAGTCAGCGAACAATGAGTATAGAACCGTCGACCAAGGTCACCAACCAAGCAATACTCGTTTTCTTCGTGCACATAGGGCGAGGAGAGGGAGTCAGAGCCGATGGCAAAAGATATACAGCGATTACAATGCCTCGCATCTCGACAGACGAGAGGAGCTAGTCAACTCTCGCAAGCTACATAACAACGCTCGCATTCTCGTGTGTTAGAGAGAGTCAGCAGAGAAAATACATTGGAGAATATATATTGCGCGCATTTGAATGACCTTCTTTCTGCTGTTTTATTCAAGTGGAATGAGAATCAGAAGGGAAGGGAGAAGGGATTAAGGTGATTTATAGCCTCTAGTTTTAAGCAGATGTTTTTCGCATTTTTGGAATGTGGAGCAAAAATGGTATATACCAAGAGACAAAGATATGTTTCCATCTCCGCGCGCAACTTTTTATTATAGAGTTACGCTTTTGGCGATGTCCGATTTCAGATGTCAGATTGTCAGATTTCAACAAGTCGTAACAAGGTGTTTGAACTTGCACTCATTGCCTCGACTAGAGGGAGATTTTTACGACGTCCGATTTTGGAACAAACAACTCTTAATAGGTTTATTATACTTTGGGTGATTTATTGTACTCGTATGGTTTATTGTACTCGTATGGACGAGAGTTCAATGCCATCATATTTAGAACAAACTACTTTTAATGAGTTTAATGAAATTTGTGGGCGTTTCTTTCACCTAACCAGATTTTTCTATTGTTTATAAGGAACGTACAGTGTTTCGAATGATTACCAAGTAAAAACTGCCGCCACCAATCCCTTGGTTGATGGATGTCCGCAGTAGAAGGGGCAATGCAGCTCATTGCCCGTTAAATCTGATTGGACAGCTTCCTGTCGTAGAATTATATAGAGTTTCGATTCTTGGTGGGGATATTAAGCGATATTGTTCCTTAAAATTTGTAACGTCCGAATGAATGACTCTGATTCGAGAAAAATTTTCCCTTCCAAACGATTTTAACAGAAACTTTGACTAAGGTCTGCTTAGTTACCGCCCCCAACATCATGAACTACCGCCAGCGAAGCCGGACGCCAAAAAGCTCCGTTTTCAAATAAAAGGCCAAACATACTTAAAACAAGACGGATTCTGGGCCTTGTTCTAATAACTTCGAGTGAGAATTTCTCTCGTTTTCAGCAATAATACTCTAAAGAATAGAGGACTAAATATTCATGGCAGAGGAGCATTTCGCACACATAACTAGACAGTTCTAAGAAAAGCGTCACCAACGCAACTCCGATTTAATTTTTCACCTACAAAAATTAAATCAGTCTCACAAAGTCAATAACAAAAATTTCTATACCAGCAAGTCAGGTATATAGAATTTACATACTTCAGTCTTTGGCTGAATCTTTCGAGCCTCTATATATTCATTTTTTCATGTCTTTTCTCGAATTCATTTATTTTGTATTCCCTGGCACTCATTACATTCGGTAGACACTTGTTTTAATTATTTTTTACAACAAGTGTTACAAGTTTCATATTTAATTTTTGCTTTCTATCTTTATATATACGTATTTACGTAATTTTATTATTTCGCTATCTGAAATTACGCCTAAAAAGATTTTCAGCTCTATATCTGTAACGTCAGTCAATCTATTCGCACGAGATGCATGTTGAAGTCGATGGAAAGCTATGTATGGCTCAGCGTATTTATTTGTTTCTTTTGCCATCAGTTGCAGTATTTCGTCATCAATGAACTGTTTAAATAAATTGATTGGTCTGACATCGCCATCAATTGGACTAATTAGTTTTTTTCCCAGTAAAACTTGATAATGCTTTAAAATTGTAAATCGGATTTTGCGCTGGAATTACGGAAGGAGATTCTTTCTTCACAGTCGTCATCATATTCATCGTCCGAAGACTTTGAAGATGTAGAAGGGGATCTTACTTTCAGATAGTTTATACTCACCTCCACTATCAGTTACTTCAGAAAATTTGTTTATATTTTTGTCCACGTCGGAACTGTTTTGCTCAATATTACTGCTTACATTTGTCTTTCTTTTAGGATAAAATAATTTTGGATCGATATTTTGATAAACAAACTTATTTATATTCTATTAAAATACTGAAATTACAGAAGCGAAGAAAATAAGTGGTTGCAAAAGGCAAATACAACGCCGATAAAAAGAAGTTATATAGTGCACAAAGGGCGCTAACCAACTAAAAATTTTTTAGGTATCTTGTACATCGTGTGGTATAAATATATCCTTTTAGCTTCATTACCCTTCAAGGATATTCTGACACAATTTTATGCTGAAACAAGTGCCTGTCCACATATTTTATTTAATGGGCCAGATAATGAGTTAAAAATTACAGGATGTGGCCCAAGTTATAGAAGCAAACATTTTATATTGTATGAGATATATAAACTATAACTATTGCAACTAAATAAATGCTTAAATATATATATTCATTCAATAGGTTGTAACTAGCACTGCTAGTACTGGACGACAACAATTATAACTTAATTTGAACGCCAAAATAATCTAAGAATTATTTAATTGTGCGCTACTGAATACACATTTTAGATTAATAATTCGTTTTATTCATTTCATACTTCTGTCGGCAGATATAGATATATAGATTTAAAAAGTCAAATCTCATTATAAAACTTGAGAAACATTTGTTCTGTCGGTTGGAGGCTGAAGCGAGTGAAGAAAATAAAAGGAAAAAATCTTTTCGCAATAAGGAAACCGTATCCACTCATTTGGCGCTATAGAGAATTTTATCCTTATTTTAAGTGAATTTCAACATTGATAAAAGAATCAGGCAACATTTATAAATGGCCTGTCAAATACTCAAATTAATTGCATAATAGCAAAATGCATTAGACAACATCAGATGGAGAAGTTTGACTGTTTGACGGCAGAATAACTTATGAATATTTGGTACCACTGTAGCGATGGTGACTATATTGCTAACTTCAAACATCTTTTAGAAACTTGTCAAAATTTCGTGCAAATCTGTTGGTCAGTTTACGTTTGACAGAAGTAAACATTAAAACTGGACAAAAATAAATTTCGGGTTTGAATTAAGCATTAATTTTTACGTGGAAAGAATATTAAAAAAACTGAAGAAATGTTACATAAGCATTACGTTCAATCCGGTCCTTTGCATGGAATGATTTGCAAGTTGTTTGATGCCTTTAGAAGTTATCGTACGAGGATGGTTTGACATAAATGTAGCCTTTGATAGATGGCGTTACGTGACAATAAACGCCATATTGGTTTAGACATCTATCATCCAACAAATGACGTCCGTCAAAATTTTAAGCAGAAAAAACAATTAGTTTTATTATTATAGCCGTTGCAAGCAAGCAACTTTTGTGATTTGTCAAAAATGGAAAAAATCGAATATCGTTCAGTGATTAAGTTCCTTCACAAGAAAGAGAAAAGCAATGATGAAATCAACGCCAAACTAGATGCTGTTTAAGAGGAGTCTGCACCGTCTTTAGCAAGAGTTAAATTTTGGAATTCTAAACTTGTTCGTGGTCGTACGTGTGTTCTTGATGATGACCATCCAGAGCCTTCAAATATCGTCTCTACACCGGAAATTGTCAACTAAATCCATGATATGTTATGGAAAACCGTCGAATTAAAAGCCGTGAGCTAGCAGAGGCTGCAGACATATCAACTGAGCGTGTAGACGTCAGACGTCATCATTCACAATCATTTGGATATGAAAAGGATATATCCACGCGATGGGTGCCGCGTTTACTCACTCTGGACCAAAAACGTGCATATGTGACGGATTCAGAGAAGATTTTGGTGAAGATATAACGTGATCCAAAGGATTTGCGTCGTCGATACGTTACTGTTGATGAAACTTGGGCCGATTACTACACGCATCAGACAAAGGATTAGTCAAAGCAGTGGAAAAAGCAGCAAATGCCCATCGAAGAAGGCAGAAACAACTCGATCGGCCGGAAAGGTGAGGGCGATTATTTTTTGAGTTGCGAAAGACATTATGCTTATTGATTACTTTGCAAAGGGTAAAACCACAACTGGCAATTACTACACTACGCAGTATAATTGGACAGTGTCAATGCGGAACTGAAGAAAAAACCCCTAGTTTCGCCCGCAAAAATTTCTCTTCCATCCTGACAACACACCCGCTCACAGAGCGGCTGTCGTGCAACAAATTAGGCTACGAAATGATTGACCACTCACCGTATTCACCTTGTGAACTCTTCCTGTTCCAAACCTAAAAAACTGGCTCAGAGGACGCCGTTTCGCAACATGTTCCCACTATTTTGAAGAGCTCGAGCAAAATTACTTTTCGGAAGAGATGAAGAAAGTCGTGTTGAAAAGTGTATTGCCTTACAAGAGGACTATGGTGAAAAATAAATGATAAAAAAATAAAAATCGTCCGGTTTCTTCATTAGGCTACATTTCCGTCAAACCACACTCTTATAAACACAGATGATGTTGAACGTTGCTGAAGCTACCAGGAGATATCTAGAAAATTGGAGCCAAGGCACCTATTCTCCCGGATATCTCCAAATATTTAGTAGTATAGCAGTAGGTTAACGGGTAGGTAAGAGGAAGAACTAAATCTATTCAATACACATACAATTCAATTAATCAGTACATACTGTACCAAATCGCGCACAAAATATATTATTATCCCGGTGAGTGTCGCTCTACCTGTTGTTTCGACATGGCTGGCTTGGCTGCCTTGGCTGGTCGTTCTACTGCTGGCTGGTGCTGCTTCGAGTTCGCGAAGGAACTATATAATTCTATTCAAATTCTTGCTATTTATAGACGAGAGCATTCGGTCAAATTTTACTCTGTGGTACGGACCATGTGACGCCATCTACACGACATTCTTAAAAATCAATGCTGTGATTGAATAGCTTCAGTGACTGAATAGTTTCGTGGCGCGTGCCTACGGTGCTGCAGTGTTGTTCCTGTTAATTATTTGTATGGAATTTCACTGTTATTTCTTGTGAGATTTGATGTCGATGATTGACGTCGATAATTTGTCGATGAATGTCGATTGTTGACAAACTTCACTCACTTAATTTTTAATTTCATTTAAAATCTAATGTTATTAGTTTTGTTTATTTTCCTCGGGGGGTATTAATCTACTGTTGCATTTTACCAAAGGAAATCAGACTAGTGAATAGAACTTTATTTGTGGAATTTTTAATATCTCTTTAGTTGTGTGTTGAATCTTACTGAATTATTTTGAACAATTGATTTAACTTGAAATCTCAAATATCTAACTGGTTTTGGGAGAACAATGAAACTTGATTAACGTTTATACCAAATCCCTTTTAGGCCAAGGTAATTTATGAATGTTTTTTTTTCAGCTAACCCTCAACGGGAAATTTATCTGTTTATTGCAGAGAGATCTTGGATGGGCTAGTTTTCTATTTTGGATCATCTGGTATTTCTTGCTTATAAACAAAAGGTAGCGTTTAGATTTATATCTTTTGGTTAGCATAGAGTTCGCTTTATCAAACCCCCGCCTCTATCTATTGATCTAGTATCAGAAGACGAAGAAAGAAGATCCTAGATAAATAAGCTAGTGCTTATTGTATCAGATAGGACCATATCGAATTTTGTTCGTGTTGTGTCACCCATACTGTGTTTTGTGTGAGCAAAAGTCTCGTTAATTGCGGCGTGACCCCAAAGTTGTCGTAGGGGAGATACAATGCAACGGCGAACTATTTTGCACGCATCAACTAATTGTTTCATTTATTATTCACGGAAGCTCATATTTTTGTTGTAATTCATTCTTTCGAAATGCCTATGACTTCAAGATTCTCGTATGTGTACTGATCAATCATAGCTCAATTATGTTCAACTACTTCTAGTGTTCTAGCAGGTTCTGGATGACATTCGCGTGGTACAACTTCCGATTTAAACAGTGTAGCCAATTTTTTCACAGCAAATAAAACTGTTGTATAATGAAAGATAAATCGCTTTTGCTCATTTCTTGTTTATCATAACAAATACTACTTTTTTCACTTTAATATGATTTATTTAGCATTGTACTTATACTTTACTGGACCCATGACTAGGAAACGTTCTAATCTAGGATCTAATAGCCTATAAGAACTCTGTGTAGGGCGGTGCAGCACAGTTATCAATTGACCGTCGCAAGGCCGTCTGGAGTCTAGGTTGTATTAGCCCAACTATCGAGCAAGTATTTTGAGAACCAAAGTAGAGAAAGGCTCAGTGTGAACAGAAATTGAAAGCGACATAACCGATCCGGAAGCTATTAGTAATTTCTATAAATATCGCACACGTACGAATGAGTCGTAAGAGAGTACGGTTCAGATTCCTGAATTCTACCAACGACTGGAAAATTGAGTCTGCTTTGTGCTTCATTCCGACGATGGCTCATACCGCACCGATATATGACAGCTCCATACGCAAGGAGAGTTGACTTTTATCTAGGGTTCCTGTAAGTTGTAACGCAGCACGTTCCGAGATAATATATTAAATAAAATCCCGAATGAGAGAGAGAGAGGGAGGGAGGGAGGGAAATAATGCCCGTCTATTATAATAAGTAGTGAGAGAAAGGCAGATTTATAATTCATTCCTATTGGGTAAACTATAATCCGCGTGCATGAGAGATGTATGGAGTAGCGACGGGCCTTTATAGACAAAGCCATGGTGGATCGTATGGCTATGCATCGTACATGTGTATGATGAGTGGGACAGACGCGCGGGACCGTAGGCAAGACAGCCTTGATGAGTATGACCACACAAAATAATTTTGTGTGAGCAGCAATCTGATATAAAAAGGGACCGTCAGATAGATGTACTGCTATGATCTCCAACCCCCAACCACTCCAGATACCCATAGTGCTTTGTATGTTGATGACACAGCTTACTGGACATGCTACCTAAAAGCGGAAATTTCAAACCGTCATCTGCAGTTATCTTTATACAATTTTTCAAAGATGGCGCATCACCCTAATCCGAGTAAAACTCGAGCCATCTTCATTCAGATTCCCAGCCATGCCAAAAAGAAACATCAAAACCGCGCCCACATCAAACTCAAACTCTGGAACGAACCCATTTCGTTAATAGATGAAATCTCCTATCTAGGTGTCTGGTTTAATAGAATTTTTAACTGGAATTCCGACCTAAACTACACCCTTTCGAGGGTACGCAAACGCGTGAACCTGATCTCCGCAGAGGACGCTTTAGAGACCATCATAATACTCTCCACCATACTTACAAAACTGATATTAGGCCACTGATAGACTATAGAGCTGTTCTATATTCCACATTTTCTAATGCACTAGCGCACAAACTTATTACCTGTGAACGCAGAATACTTCGAAAAATTTACAGGTTACACTTCCAATTTCCGAGTGCGTTATTATATAAACACTGCTCTGCTGAGCCTATCACAGATCGTATAAAATCTCTACAGTCTAAATATCCGACACGACGTGATGCAGAAAAGAACCCAATAGCCTACCAATATATTCGTTCTGATTGGAAAGCAAATCACCACCGAAGCAAACTGCCACGCAGACCCTTCCCACATGTGCCTACTCGAATTATCCAAACCATGCAGGAACCTCCTGAGGATCTCCAATATATCCTTGAATTAATCTCACTGTCCCTAAGATGATTCCTAGGCATATGTAATAAAAAGAAACGAAAAGACAAAAAATATTTAAAAAACAATAAAACGGTGAGTTTAATGTTAATTAAAAATAATAAAAATAGAATTAAAAAAATCGAAAAAAATCGTAAAAATACAAAAAGACATAAAACAAACACTCCCTTCCACAACATCCTTATTTTTTACTTCTGATCAACTAGCACCCACTTGCGCAGCCAAGCAAGTAGAATTAGATGTTATAAGACCACCAGCAAATCAGCTCACCCAAACTAAACCAAACAACCTCATCAGTTGACCATGCTATGGCCAAGGTTTTCAGGTTCCCTTGGCTGTAAAGTGAATACTATAGCGTATATCTTATCTGCAAGATATCAGCTTACCATAATTTCCAAAAGAATTCCACGCATTACCAGTTGCAGGCTGAAAAGGATGACAAATCCTGAAGCCTCCTTCAAACAAACTCTCCAATCTCCCTAAATTATATAAAATCCCAAGAGGGAGTGGAGATTTAGTGTGGTAGAAACTTCCTACGTAAAACAAAAAAAGTTTTAGGTAAGTTCTCTTCCGAGCTTGAGCAAGAAACAATAAAAGCATCAGAGAGTTCCAGAGAGATTAGAATTCATATGATCTGTTTGTTTCTGTGTGTGATTGTTTGCTCTCTATATACCCTACCTATTTCCCTACCGTAATAATTAGCTGTACACGATATAACACAATTTCCTTATTGTGGAAATCTCTTATTGTGGTGTTTGTCAGTATCGATCGATCACTAACATGCTGTTGTACAGTGTGATACAAGGATGTGCGCTATTGACTTACATTTGGATTAGATATGCAGTAAGTCGTAGGATCGCCGCACGCGATATTTCGCAAGTTCTTTATAGTACGGACTCCGGTTTTTGTGAGTGTCGGGTACTTCGAGGTATTACGCAGAGCAAGTATTTCAGACCTTCATTACCTGCCGCATGATTGTTATGCGGCATCGAAGTAATTCCGCATTACATTGATTTGTATTATTATTAATACAATCATTAATACAATACAATACGATTATTTTCCATTATTAATACAATATAATAATTATCAGAATATCACTGCACGTTTTTGCAATGCTACTGCTCGCACCGCTTATATATT
Source organism: Adranes taylori (assembly GCA_009867245.2). Taxonomy (NCBI): domain Eukaryota; kingdom Metazoa; phylum Arthropoda; class Insecta; order Coleoptera; family Staphylinidae; genus Adranes; species Adranes taylori. Next base: position 9,539 of record WYDF02203110.1, on the reverse strand, counting down.
AATTGACTTTGCCGTTCGGATTTATTTCTTTTGTATTGTTTTGTGTATAGTAATCGAATACACACATTTATCATTATCACTGTTTCATTTAATAGTTATCAAGTTTGTTTCATCCACCCGCGGGGAGCGGAACTTCTGGACAACTCGCAAGACTTGAAGTACCTAAGCCTTCAGGATTTGCTAACGCCGAGGAAGGACGATCATTTCCTAAGTGCGGACTTACTTTAAACGGATCTGGCGCCCGGGAAAATATAACATCTGTTTTGCACCGTTGTGACACGCAAGTTCTCTCCGTTAACATTGTCGCGAGCGTGAGGTCGTCACAAAGTGGCCCCCAATAAAGGGCCCCCATTTAGTCTGGAACTCATTAATCCATCTGAAATATTATCAATTTATTTGTAGAATTTTATTACATTTATTACTTTTCTCGTCACGAAAGCATAAACTAACCTAGGTTATTAAATAAAAACATAACTTAACTCGAAAAGTACAGCAATAAAATATAAAGTAAACAAAACTTTCTATGTTCGTAGAGAAAAGTTTAAAATAAATGTTTTAAAATTGCTATATTCTTACAAATACGTAAACAGGAATATCAGCTTTAAGTTTCATAATACAATTTAAAATATATTTCATGTGACATTTCAAAAAACTTAGGTCCTAAGTTATACTTACATTACATACAAGTAAGTGGTGTATCAGCAGATATCAAAAATGTTTCTAATTACATAAATAAAATTATAAACGAAAAGCTATCAACATTGTTGTACATTTTTAATGAAAATTTGAAATTAAATTATGCCAGGGAAGTAAAGTTAAATCAACTTGAAATATATGAAATATCCTCAAATAAACCAGAAACACTCTACTGCTTTAATATATAATTTAATGCGAATTCTAACACCATCATTTGCAATTGAAACCTTATCGATTATGACAAGTATAACCAATAGTAAATTGTGTTATGCAAATCTGATGCAAATTTGATTTAACTACCCGATAGTAGATAAAATTATTATCTTCAGATTAGAGGTTCATATAGCTTGTAAAATACGTTATAATGTTATAATATAAGAACAATTTAGATCCCAACAAAAGTGTTATTTGAAAGTTAAATTTGAAATGAAATTAACACATATTGATTTTTTTGGACAATAAACTTAACACAATATTATAATATAATAAAAAAAATATATATATATATATATATATATATATTGCGGGGAAAATTAATAATTCTCGGTATTATCCGTTCATAACTTGATAGATTTTTTGTAGCAAATTGAAAAATGTTTTATGAATGTTCCAGGTAATTACCCTGAACATGCACCAATTCTAAACATTGAAGAAAAATACTAATCAGCAGTACAGTTCCATTTCTTTAGCACTACATTTCCTTAACAGTATATTCACTTTCTTACATATCAAAAGTAAGTGGACAGGTAATACATTCCATGTGCTGAAAGTCAACATATTACTATATACTACATAAAACAAAGGTGACTTATCAAAACAACTCTGGTAAAATTTACTTTAATCAAGTCAGCTTTTATTTTGCATGCTATATCTGAGGCACTTGCACAATAATAAAGCAATATAAAGGGAATAAGAAAAGTTGAAGTAAAAATTCCATTTATTACAGGCACATTTAAAGTGAGCCTCTGACGTACGCGAACACAGTAAGTTAAATTAATAAGTGAATTAATATAATTATAAAATCTGAACGAGTTGTCCATCTTTATTCCCAAATGATTGGCATTAGAAGGGCATTTATGATAGTCAAATCAACTTAAGTTGCAACCAAAAGCTAAAAAATTTAACTCATTAGTAGTTTTTACCTGATACATCTTTTTATATATAAAAATGAATGTCTGCTGTTTCTGTGTTTATTTCTTTGTTTTATATGATCTCGGAAACTACCTGAGCGATCGAAGCCATATTTACACTAAAGCTTCGGTTTGGCTAACTAAGGTTTCTATTTTGGTTATTGCAATGATAAAAACTGGAAAAACGATGGATTATAATTGTAAAAACTTCTGTTTTGGTTGTTACAATGGGAGGAACAATGAGAAGAACAACATGTATCTATTTTGGTTAGGTTTCACCGGGATAACGGGACCAGACAACACAACGTTTGCCGGGTCCGCTAGTCTTTAATATATTCCTATTGGCTGCTCATATTGTTTCGTCCATTTACACCGTGTAAGTGTGATACTGGATTATATATCCCAAGCTAATTAATTCAATCAATTACATATGAGTACTCCTAACATATTATATAAATTGAGTAGTCAAATTTAAGTCAAATCTTCAAGTATATTTTAACAAAAATCGACCAACCAATTTAACAAGGATTAATTAATAAATAATGCTAATATAAATTGATAAAATAAATATTCAAATAGTGGGAACACATCAAATAGCACCGCTTCCTGAATGGGCATAGAGAAAAATAGTCAATTGTTCCGACAGATTATACCCGCAAAAATACAAAGCTCGCCAACTCATATAATCTTGCTGCTGTTAGCTATACGAAATAATCGACGATATGCCGGTAGAATCACATGGATAAAATATTTCCGGATAACATTTCTTTTGCGAAAGTTATTATTATTTTTTAACCAAAATAGTTCTTTAACAATTATTTCACCCACTTTAATTTAAGTAACTCGTTATGCTATTCACCCTTTTGTGCTTTTGGCTGAACTCCGATTGGTTATTAGTACTTTTATTAGCAGAAGGCATTTTCAAATTCAATGCTTCTAAGATTTTGACCGTATAAAGCTTTAAAAACTACCACCACTCGGGTTTCCGTACATTTTCGTCACAAAAGCAATGTCACATTGATCCCTAAAATTTTTAACGGAACATGAAGGTATTTTCGATTGGTCGAAGTCCAATGCTCCTTAAAATTTTGTAGTAGAAGTTTCCTTCAAGAAATGCCTATCTCGCCGCTGGCACCAGCGAATACCACCAGCTCCGGCAGCACGCCATGAGAGCTTTCTGCCAGCTAATGCCGCATAAAAAGAATTACTCGTTCTAGCGTTCCTTAGGCGCAATTTGGGAATTGTGCTCTTCGGGTGTGACGTGAGAAACTAGCTCTATTCGAAGTCGTAATTAGCAATAAATACGACCATACCTAACTTACGTCCAGTGAGTATATATCTCAGCCATCAGAATGATTTGTTCCACAGTAGCGTAAAGTAATTACTCTCCCCATCCCCCTGTTTATGAATCATGCAAGAGCAGTAGTTATGTTACGAAAAGAGGGCAGTATGATGGTTATATAAAGAAGATAATAATAAAACCACGATTCTGCTTTTATAAGCGTAAAATCCGTAGCAAATCAAAGGCATATATGATTAATTCACAAAATACTGAACTTAAAGTTTTCTAGAAGTTGCCTATGCTAAAAACAGTTGCCTATGCTATGCTTAAAGTTGCCTATGCCAGAAACACGTGTCCACCTTGCCTCAATTTTTATAACTAATTATTAAAATACCATTTTCATTACAATTTTCGAAATTAGCCCCTACTTAATTAAAAATTCGTCTTACGGCGAAAAAAGTAAATACTATTTACATTTCTTCATATATCGTGTTAGTACGTACTATAATACTGGAGATGAGCCACATGTGTTAAGGTGTTAAACTTTGATTGCTAAAGTCCCCTTTTCTATTAATATCACTGTAGAAGTAGCTTTGGACATCTTTAGGATGATCCGATTTCTCAGAAAAAATCCCAATGCAAGTGTTATATGAGGCGAACTTTGATTCTTTTAGTCCCTTACTTCATTGGTACACATTGATGATTCATCTCAATTTGTAAAGGTGTTAATTCGTCCAAATACATAACACATGGCTGATACAATACATTATACCATATCTGTATACATCGAATAATTCAAAGTAGAACTTCTTAATATATGCAAACTTACATACAATCAACGTTTAAATGAAAAGTTTTGTTTGGTTGTCGGGGCATTCATAGCGTAATGGTTAAGTATCTGATTCGTAGTTCGATGCAATTCGTAGACCTTACTCCTATATTTGGAATAAGAAAAGGTGTTGATAACAGCTATAACTATGCTAGAAACACGTGTCCACCTTGCCTCAATTTTCACAACAAATTCTTAAAATACCCTTTTCATTACAATCTTCGAAATTAGCACCTACTTAATTGAAAATTCATCTTTCTGCTAAAAACGTAAATACTATTTACATTTCTTCTTATTTCATCAAGTTAAACTTGAGGTGTTTCGATTTTCTCTAGACAAAAATAGTAACGTCTTAGACGTAGCTTTGTCGTTGTACATTGAACTATAGTTTGCAATTAACTTTTCTCTTAATTACTAGTTAGAAGTTTTGACTTTGTCAGGGTTGAAAGGAGGGGAGGCGTATGTAATATCAAAAGTTATTAGATGTATTTAATTTCTGACATTCTGATGTAGAGATCTTTAAATATTTTAAATGGTGATCTACACGCGCCGTATGTAACTCGCGTAAGAAGTTGGAATGCAAGTGTCACTTTGTAGGCGGACGAGAGAAAAAAAAAACTTGCCGCATCAAAAAGAAGCTAGAAGCAGAGGGGAAAAAGTAGTCTTCTTTACACAAAGAACTTGTGCTCCACTCTGTTAGAGAGAGATAATGGAAAAAGAGCTTGAGTGATAGGTTTCTTAATAAGCAGATATGAGATGCAATAAACAAGTTTAGTACGCAAGATGGCGACACCGAAAATATAAAAGCGAAATCCCAGAATAGGAGGGGGTCAGAATTTTATTAGATGTTGATAAGTTATGCCTTATAGTTTATTTCTAATTACATGTATTTTACTTTACTTTATTAAGGTTGTGAGTCTGAATTAAAGAAATGTAAGTCTATTTATTTTATTATCTGACGAGAGTAAACTCTCAAACACTTTTTATTATGAATTCATATTGGTTTAGTTATGGATATTGGTGGAATTGATAATTCTTTAATTATTATCAAAGATTTAATATTTATCTGATAATATCGGTTAGTCTTTATCAGTTTAATAATTTATTAAATATTTATATTCGTTATGAAAAAATAATTGTGATGTTTATTTGCTACGGTTAAATTAAATGTTTGGGATTCATTTGATGTATTCAGAATTGATCCTAGAATCTGTCGTACACCTGTTGTACTATTTTGTTTATGACTATATTATTTTAAAGCCTATAGAGTCTTATTACTTGTTCGACCGTAATAGTTTTATTTATACCTGGCTAATTGAAATAAATCAAACTACAAATAAATCTTAATCAGTACTTGTTTATTATTTGGCAAAGTTTATAAATCCTATAATTGCTGTTATATGTAAAATAAATTACTTGAGTATTTTAAAATTAATGGTGTTTGTGTTTAATTAATTCATGGGGTGTACTCGCTTTATTAAGTTTGAATCTTTGGCTTTAATGAAGAAGGTGCCAAAACCTATTGGTCAAATATCAAATATTCTTAATGTACGAACTTCTTAATAGCCCCAAATAACATTTTATTACTTATGTCTACGTCCTAATTTAAATATTGCTTTATTCCACACCATAATTATTCCATACATCATAATTAAATGGGTTTTAATTGGAATTAGTATTTATTTATCCAATTAGGAATCACATAATTTCATGTCATAAATATAAACGTAACAATATCTTCATACCAACCACCATTTACGGCCTCCGGAAATCAACCAAACTCCTTATGCAAATGTTCCCTCTACTATGTGAGGCTTATGCATATTCCAGTACCCAATCTAAAAAAGACAAACCGAAAATCTGTGTAAGTAAACCACAACTTTCGGCTCCACGAAATAGCATAAATAGTTTTTATTGAATCCCGCTTAGTCTTTAGCAAAAATGCTGAAACATATACACATCCAAAGCTCATACCAACAATGATTAAACCGTGTACAAAGTACTTGAGATAACAACATTCAAAAATTCATAAGAGGACTAAAGCTGGAGTATAAACAAATGTTTTAAGCTACATTCAAGGTTTGTTTTAAAAGAAAACAATTTAATTGTTCGACATTCTTTAAGTAGTTAGCATTACGTGTATGCGACCATTAATTTTGATGTCATTTATAAAGAACTAGTTAGTAATGAATTTAGAGCAAAACCAATCGAATTCAAACCTCCATTCCACCCAAAATTTATAACATACTTGAAGATTAAATTGAAGTGATCAGGCCCACTACATATGTGATCAGATCAGATTCAGTCAATATCTCAAAATTTTCTTAATAAATCCAAATCCTGAAAATCCGTTTGTTTATTCAAAAGTTAACCTGAGTTTAATCTTTAAACTATATGGACTTGTTCAAGAAACAAAGTTAAATATATATTTTGACAAAATTGTAAAATATTAACGACATCTTTTAAAAATAAGTCACGAGTTCAGCAAAATTTTACTTATTAGGACGGTTCAAACTAATCGCATTCACATGTTCTTTAAACCTTACTTCGAACATTCTGTTTGTCACCTGGTGTTTCTGTTTCTGGAGAATTCTTATAGTTTTACTTAGTTATGTTTATTTAAAACATATTTCCTTTGTTTCATCTTTTTGTAGTCTGATAACACAGTTATAGCGTCGAGACGCATCACATTTTATTCTAGTTTGGATAAAATACACAATATTTTGAAGTAGGAACACCGTTGTTTTCATTAATTCAATATTTATTCCAAAGCAGTTGAACCTATTTTTAACTTAAACATTAATATGTTGTGAGTTTAAGATGATTTACTGGTACTGAACAAAATTGATCAGAAATACACCCAAATTTCTAATGATACTAATCATTCACTACAATTGACATTATTTTCTCATAGATTATTTCTCTATATATCTATTTCTCTATATATTCTTACATTATCCTTCTCCTTTATTTTGTCATCCAAACTTATACTTTTTGCTTATGATTCTTTTCAAAACATCTTTTGTTTATTTTGCTAATTCTATGGAAAACTATTTTATATCACAGCAAAATAATCAGTTAATCGACACTTAATAAATGATAGACTTTTTTATTCATTATCATTAAACTAAAAGTATTCCTATGATTAGGAATAAAAGACTAACTTGGTCGCATCGGTCTTCTTCTTCTTCTTCTTCTTCTTCTTCTTCTTCAGCCTTTATGCTTTCCACTTCTCCCGGTCCTTTGCCTCTTCCTGCCATGTATTGCCAGCCGTTCTTTTGAGATATTTCGTCCATCTTTCCGGTGGACGTCCCATTGGTCGTTTCTTTGGCGGTCGTCATTGCATAATGGTTTTGGTCCATCAATCGTCGGTCAATATGACATGTCCAATTCCATTTTAGCGAAGCTATCGTTCCATGACAACGGTGAGTTTCGTCAGCTGTCGGATCCACTCATTTGTCATTTTGTCTCGGAGTGAGATTCCTAGCATTGCTCTTTCCATCGCCCTTTGTGCCACTCTCAACTTTTACGCTGAAGTTTTTCTAATTGTGAGAGTTTTCGCCACGTATTTCAGCACTGGCACCATGCACATCTCGAACACCTTCCTTTTCAGACTGTTGTTCATGTTGCTCTTTAATATATACCACAGTTTACCGAACGCTGCCCAACCGAGTTCGATTTTTTACTTATTTTGGCCGTTCGATTGTCGAGACCGAGCTTGATGTCGTGGCCGAGGTATTTGTACGAGCTTACGATTTCGATTTCATATTCTATTTTGATAGCTCTGTTACCATAGATGTTCGTTTTCGACATGTTCATCTTAAAGCCAATTTTCTGCGATTCCTCGTTGAGCTGCATCAGCATCGTTTCAATCTATTCCAGAGATGTTGATATCAGGAGGACAATGTCGTTGGCAATTCGAATGTGACTCAGGAACTTTCCATTTACGTGGATTCCAATCTCACTGAAATCAAGCTTTTTGAAGACAGTTCCCAGAGATGACGTGAATAGTTTCCGTGAAATGGTGTCGGACTCCTCTTCCAATTCGAAATTTATCGGTGATTCTGTGAAGTTTCACACATGCTCGTAAAAATATTTGATCATACGCGTATATCTCGAATCGATCCGGCATTCGTCCAAGAAGTCTATAATTAACCATAACTCAACCGAATCAAAAGCTTTCTTGAAGTCTATGAGGCACAGTGCACTGTTAATTTTGTATTCGTTGCACTTTTCGATTAGACTCCTCATCAGCTGTAAATGGTCATTTGTGCTGAAACCAGATCGATATCCGGCTTGTTCTGGCGGTTGATAAACGTCTATCTCCCTTCTTGTGCAGAGCGATAACTGGGTTCTCCCATGATTCCGGTATTTTCTCTTATTCGAGACACTTGTTGAACAGAACTGTTACCATTTCGCCCATTACGGGTCCACCTTCTTTGATGGCTTCGATCGGAATGTCATCGTCACCTGGAGCTTTCTTGTTTTTCATTTCGTCTAACGAACCTTGTACTTCGTCGATCGTTATGTCGGCAAATCTTCGGATCCGACGTTCATTGTCACAGGTCTTGTTTGCGTTGTTCTGTAAGTGGTTTGAGCCGAACCGACGTGAAAAGGTCCTCTTAGAACTCTCGCGCGATATTCAATATTTTGTTCTGATCTGTTTGTATCATTCCGGCCTTATATGTCATTTTAAAAATTTGTCTGTTCCCGTTAATCTGGTGCGCTCGCCGGGCCTTCATGTTCCCGTTGGCTTCGATAACGTTTGTGGCCAGTTTTCTCATTGTACTCTGGTAGATCAGTCTTCATTTATGATGGCTTGTTGATAGCTTTCGTTATATCTCGATATTCCACAGTGTCTCGGTTACCACCTTTCACCATCTTGTCCGCTATCAAGGATAGCGTTTCTTTGCTGAGTTTCGACTCTAATGCGTGTAGATCGGCATCTGGTTTTCAGGAAACCTTTCACTGAGTCTACTATTTTCGTGTTGAGTCCATCAATTTTGGTAGTTTATGTATCCACTCCGTTCAGTTATTTGTCCATTTTTCTTTGAACTCAGCACGTTGTTCTTTCAGTGGATCGATTTTCAGAACGACTTTTTCCTGACCATTCTCTCTCTTTGTGTTCAAGACCACTTTGGCTCACAACAATCGATGATCGCTGCCCGTTGTGAATCTATTTAGCACAGTGACATTTTTGACGTTCGACTTGAGGTTCGATATGATGAAATCGATCTCGTTCTTTGTTCTGTCGTACGGACTGGACCAAGGCCACTTCCTTTGAAGCTTACCAGGGAAAAACGAGTTCATTGCGAAGATGTATTGTTGTTGGAGAAAATTCAGCAAAGTATCTCCTCTCTCGTACCTTTGATCGTAACCAAACGTTCCAATTAATGTTTTTGCAACATCTTCTCTAATAAATTTAAAAATAAATTTAAGTGCAAACTTTATAAGTAAGTAAGTACTAACTAACTAACTAACTAACTTTATAACCCTGCACGGTGGATCACTCGGCTCGCGTGTCAATGAAGGACGCTTCTAAATGCGTTACAAAGTGTGAACTGTAGATCACGCAAACATCGACAGTCTGAACGTATATAAC
>WYDF02203000.1:0-21490 GCA_009867245.2 Adranes taylori | reverse complement strand
ATTCCCGTGCTCCCATATTCCCGTGATCCCTTATTCCTGTGTTCCCATATTCCCGTGTTCCCATATTCCCATATTCCTGTGTTCACTTATTCCTGTGTTCCCCTATTTAAATTCATTTAATTACCAAACTATCGTTAAAAAAATATTATAAAAAAACAGGGAGCATTTTTTTTACTTTTTTTTATCACCCCTGTACAATATTTTTGTGTCTGTCCCCTAGTAATATCTGGTTACAAATGTAGTTACTTTTTCTACTCAAGTTTTTTGATCAACCCTGTATATTATTTTTCTATACCAACCTTAGTAGAATCTTCTTTGAATTTCGCACAAAGGTAGTGATATAGATCAGGGATTCTTAACAGGGGGTCCTCGGCCCCTTGGGGGGCCGGGGTTCGCGGACAGTATATAGGGGGCCCGCGAAAATATTAGAATTTTGCAAGTTTTTATATCTTTACAAATAAAAAAAAATGTTACTACTTTTTATAAGTGATACATATGTATGTAACATGAATTTAATGACATCTCAATATTCTTAAACATGGTTAAACTAAAGTCTAGGTTTACAATTTTTACAGTATAGCAAATATACTTTCATTTGCAAATATACCTATTTTTCAAGAAATATGTTATTACTGATAATCTGACAAGCGAAATGCAATGATCAAGCATTTTTTGATCATTGCATTTCGCATCTGTGTGACACATCGCCATGAATTTTCTGCCTGCTTTTATTGACGGATAAATGTGGATCCACCTCTCATTATTTTTAGTTCACCTAGGGAATTTAGTTTCTGCGTTTGACCTTGTCAAATTGGTTACTAACTGTCTGATATTTTAAATGAATTTTGATTGATAATTCTTCAGTATTTTCTTTGAAATTTTCAACTTATAAATATGTAATGACAATAATCCAGTTATTGTATAACAAGATAAACTTTTGTAAAGCTATTTTGATTTAAGCAAATCAATAATTTAAATTTCCAAATTATTATAAATTTCAAAAATGCTTCATTAATTTGACCATAGAGGCCATCACTCTCTATAGTCTATTTCCGTAAACAACGTCTACAGAACATTTCAGTACAGCATCAATAATGGCGTACATAAATTGTAAGATGAAAAACTAAAAATTTTCTTAAACATCTTAGTAGCTTTTGCTACTAAAATTATTGTACAAATGTACATAGTAAGGTAGTAATTTTATAATTAAATTTTTTTTCAAAAACGAAAATGTTAAGACATTAATTTTGTCACAGTGGCATTAAAGACATGCTTTAGGTAATATTTATTTGCTTGAATCAATTTATTGTTAGTAATTTAGCTATTTATTCAGTTCTTCTAAAGAAGGGGTAATTGTCTCCCCGAAACATGTCAAGTTTAAACATTCAATCCTCGTAGCTGTGTAAACTGTCACCATTCACCGACCAGAGGCTTTGCTTTGTTACATGTGTGACATATAGAATTTTTGGAAAACTTAGTTTTAATTCATTGAAATGAGGACTCCAATACTGAAACGTATAAAATTACTTGTTATTCTTGTTCACAAGCATGAAATAAAAACTACTGGTTTTCCAGAAAATTAATAGATCTAGACTCTAGAAGGGTCTAGATTTTACAAGGTGAAAAATAAGGCAATTAATAACATATAAATTTTATATACCAAGTTTTTTGTACTAAAAAGATTCTACAAGGATCCCTACCTGGAAGAGATCTCTACCGAAATTTGTCAGCTTAACATAATTCAATTAAAATCTTGGATTTTCAAGTGACATCAGCCGTCAATTTACGTCATTTTGATCAAATTTTAATATTTTTTATAAATCTTTAAAAAAAATTGCTCTTTCCTGTATATTATTTTTTGCGAATAGCCCTGGTAGAATCTTCCGCACATGATTTATCACAATGATATAGAGGACGTGCAATCGACGACGACGAGATAATATGTACGAATACATGCGACCACAACCGAGGAGTGTTTATTTTTTACCAGCAGATAAATATATGGCGCACGGTCATGCTTAACCCATGCGAAGATAGATAATATAAACGAATACATGCAAACACAGTCGACATCTTCCGCAAACACAATCGACTGAATGTTTGTTTACATATTTGCTGCTACCTCTCTCTTTTTTATCAGCACACGAAGATAGCAAACGATGATTACAGTCATATCATCGCGGTCAGACGAGTCTCGACGAGGACGACGAAGCAGCCTTCGACGGGACAGGCCCCGGTTATCTCTAACTTCAAGTATAATTGTTATCAGCAGATAAATATATGGCGCATGCGCGGTTATCTTCTTTCTTGAATTTGATTCTAGTTACAAATCTAGTTACTGTTTTGAATCTAGTTAGAAATGTAGTAATTTTTTTTATCGAGTTACAAATTTAGTTATTTGTCGCCAAAATTCAAATATCCCGTCATCTTAAGTGACAGCTGTCAACGACGTTACAGCCGACATCTTCCGCATGCGCTGTCAAAGTGAGCGTCTAGAATCGTCCAATCCCTTCTACAAACAAGGCATTTACATCATAACATTTAATAAGCTTAGAACACATCTCTTAAAAAATTATCGTGTTCCATCTTTTATAGCGACTATTAGTTTTCAAGTTTTGGCAATCAAATTTTTAAAAATCCGATTAAATAAAATCTCAAAAATTATGCTACGTTAATGTAACCGCAACACAGAACATCGCAGGCACTTATCGCAGGCACTTATCGTAAAAGACTGCATGATAGTATTTCAATAATAAAAGCAGTTTTTTCTTCACTTCAATTTTATTAACTCCCTAGTTAACATTGTTAACGAAAAATTTTGAATAATAAATAGTTACATTATAGTAAAAGAATATGATCCCTATCACATTACTACAAAAAATTATAAACATTCAACGGCAAATATAAAGCAAATTTGTGGACAATGTGTGAAATTTCCACAGCAATTAGAAATATGAGCAGAAATTTACGAGTTTTTTATAAAAATTAATTAATTGGGGACTATGTCTCTAAAATCTTCATGTATCTTCCCAAATATCGTACGAACTAATGGTGTTAAAGAAAAGTGCAACCAACAAGAAATATTCAAAACGTGCAGATTCTGTTATTAGGTCATCACACTTAATAGTGTTGGTTTAAATCAGTAACGCAAATTGATTTGCGTTGCACCACAATGAGAACACTGACAAAAGTCGAACTTTATGCAAATCTCAAATAGTATAAAGAATACTTTCGTTCAATTACGATAGCGCTGAAAATCATAAGCAAATAATCTCATAAAAGCATACCCGGAACATTTTATTTTCACCAGAGCTCGTAATTTTCACATCCTTGTATAGCAAAAAATATAGCTTCATTTGTAAATGTATTATATAGCCCCATAAATAACCGAATCACTTATTTTTCTAACTGTGTATTTTGAAGCTATAAAAATAACCCAACTCCGCAAAGTATAAGACATTTATGTGTTTGAGTATAATCAATAGCATGTATAAAAATTGTAAGAATTAGAAGAAAACAATATATAGTCCGTTGATATTATAGTATTTTGTGACGTAGGATTGTCCAGCGAATTTATTAGAACATCTACAACACCTTCATGACGACGGTTAGTTAAGTATAAAAATTTCTAGCAATGCTTGTTATCTTATTTTAAGCAGCTAGATTTAATAGAACATGATTATTTCGCAAGATTGCGCCATTAAATAAATATCGATTGTGCAATAATCAAATCTGACATTAACTTGTTATTTCGACTGTTTAAATGAATTCAATATTTATCTTCATACATTACTAAATTAAATGATTTGATTGCGATCATTGTTCTAGTCTGAATTAATAGATCCAATAATAATTTGACTTACGTGTTTCTATTAAAATAAAGTGATTCACTTGTATGACTCATAATTGCAAGCGAATAATTCGTACATGAACATGATTACTTTCTTTACTTGAAGTTTTAGTAAGTACTAAGAAATGGGACTCTTAAAAGTGCCCTGGATTCTAAAAGTAGCTGAAATAAACATATTGGAGAGTCTTGCAATGTGGATATACAGAAAAGTCTTGAGAATATCATAGATAGATCACATTTCAAATGAAGAAATTCTTAGAAGGCTGAACAAGAATAAAGAGCTGATTACCACCATCGATGGAAAACTACAAATTTTGGGCATGTAATGCGTAGCCCAAAATACCAACATCTGCAACTAAGCGTCGAGGGTAAAATAGGAGGTAGACGCGGCATAAAACAGTTGTCAGAAGAGTAGTTAAATATAATGGCAAATATTGTATAATTAATACAATTTAATTTTATGTAGCAAATAAAGTACATGTGATCGCTTACATCCTATAAAGGATCACATTCAAGAAAGAAGAGAAGGGCATACGTATCGTCAAGGTTCGTGCTGAAAAAGTTTTCAGTAAGTGTTCTTAATCAGTAAGTTTTCTTAATGATTTCCAAAGATGTGCAATTGGAACTTGGTTGTTAAGAACAAGAAGAAGAAGAAAATATGCCAGTTTTTGAAATTAGATTAGGAAGTAAAGATGACAGCAAAATAAAAGTTAGTAACACTGGCTTGATCTATATGAAATGGATGGATAGTAAAGAAGTAGTATCAAGTAGTAATTCCCATTACGGTACAGTCATACAACACAAAGAAAAAACAAGCAAGGGATTCAAGTAGAAATGAATTGTCCTGAACTCGTTCTATAACAATTATATAAGTGAGTTGACAGAGCAAGTTAAATGGTAAATCTATATTAGATAGATAGATAGATCTTTGAAGTTGTGGAAGAAAGTGTTTTGTTGTTCGGTGCTACAATTATTATTTATCGACAAATAACTACCATTTCCTGATGAAATAGTACAATTCACTTAACTCATGTGGAGTAGGCAAACTCCACATGAGTCATGTGGAGTAGGCTAACTCCACATGAGTTAATTGGATTGTCCACATGTACGTCACAAGAATAATATTAATATGTTTTAATAAATTTTGATAGTAGTATAATAGTGGGATCATATTCAAACAAAAAAAATCTAGCCCTTTCCGCATCCTCCTATACAACGCCTTTTATCTTTACACGATCATTAAATAAGCAAACGCAAGGCCCAAAATATATATGATGTAAACCGTCATTATTCTGTCGGCACGACTAAGATTAATAGGCGGCACAAAGTCATCATCTTTCATAGGACGCTGCTGACCACAAAGGCCTGTATATTTTGAATTTTTTGTTGTACACTTACTAGCTGTTGCACCTTCCGTGTAAACTTCGCGACCAACAATATTTCCTCGAGGCAAATAATTGCAGCCTACAATTATTTTAAACATGCCACCTTCAACATATTTCTGATATGCACAACCTAAAATTATACAAAATATATGCTAGAATTTGGAGATCAGAAAATAGGCATCTAGAGTGGAAAAGTGGAATGCGTGATATCATATAAATATTTGGGATTTATGATGACTGCTAATGGGTCACGTAATGAATATGTGAAAATGGTGACAAGAAAACCAAAGTAGCAGAGGAAAGAATAAGTATTGTATGAGAGAAGAAGTTTGATGAATAGCTGAAAAGATGGTAATGATAGTGGAAGCATGTGTGAGGAGTATAATGATGCTGAGGTAACGGTGCGGAGGTATGGCAAGTAAAAGAAAGAAAAGCCATAGAAAAGGTACGAATATGCAACACAAAGTACAAAGAGATTGACAAACAAATCAAGAGGGAGATACGTAAAGCTAAGGAAAAGTGGCTGCAAGAAAGGTGCAGAGAAATGGAAGAAAAACATGACCATTTATCGGATATTGTGGATGACCAATATCCACAAATTGGTAAAAAAGGTTGGTTAACTGTGACCGAAAAGGTTGGCCGAAAAGGTTGGTTAACTGTGGAAGACATTGAGATCAGAATGATGGATGTAGAGATACAAGAAATATGGATGGGGGCAAGATGTGTAAGTTAGCATTTACGGGCCAAGCAGGAGAATCTGTGATAGATTATGTGCCGATGAATGAAAGTATGGTTGTTTTAGTTGCATGAGGATAGGTGAGATAGTGGAGGCGGACCCAGTAGAGTTGTTATACAAGTTTCCATGGTGCGAGAGTGATAGTAAAAGGAACGAGGAAAAACATAAGGGTATAAGTAGGATGAAGCAGGAAAGAAAGAATTCAATAGGAGATTAGGTAGAGAGGAGTAGGATGTAATGATGAATATAGAGCAAATTGTGAGGTAATTGTGATTATTTTAAATGCCAATAAAGGTTACTTGGCTTTACTTTATAAGAAAGGTAGATAAAACTAAAAAAGTTGAGATAATAATATTAGACAATATACATAAAGGAAAAAAGAAGGATGTCTGATTATTTATACACGAGATTATGTATGAGAGAGAAGAGAATAATTGGCAGATTAAGATATGCAGGCGAAGAAAGGAGAAAAAATATTAAATATGCGGAAAGAAAATAATGTGTAGAATTTGTGGGAATGCTGAGGAAACCTGAGCAAAAGAATGTTAGGGAAGAATATGGGAAGAAGAGCAAAGGCAAAGTATAGAAAATTGGAGATAATGCTTCGATAAATAAAAATTGCGAATAAATGTGATATAAAAGATACTGGAATTGATAAAGAGAAGAGGGAGAAAATGAGAAAAATAAAAATCATGAGATAAATGAAGCTCAAGAAGGTTGAAAAGGAATTTTTTAGTTAAGGTGTTAGAGGTTTAAGGATTACATATAAAAATCCCTACAAGCCCAATAAACAGGGTGTAGGGCAGAAAGTGTAGAGTATAGGAATATAGTTCTTGTTTTATAAATTTTAGTTTTATTTATTTTCTCCTTTTTCTGTCTTCTTATGTTTTATTTTTATATATTTATGCCAACTAAAGTTCAATGAATTAAATAGAATGTATTAATAAATTATAAAATATGTCGAAATTCTTACCAATGTATTTCGATTTGCCCCAGAGCAACGCGGTAGCATGTCCGATCATTTCTTTCGTATCAGCAAATTTAGCTACTATTCCTGCTCTAAAGTCCTTCGTCTCTCCAAACCAGTCTGTAGTTGCGTGTTTATAAAGAACCATGCTTTCGTCATCTTTTGGATCTGTTGATCGATGAGTATAAAGATTCTGACCTAAAGCCTGGCCATCGTGAGTTTTTCTTTTATATAAGAAAGGAATTTCTTTTTATTATAAATTTGTTTTATTATAAACAAAATCTCATGTCCCCAACAATTTCAAAACAAAATTTCTAAGCCAATTCGACATCAAATAGATGAACCATTTACATTACTTGATAAATTTCAATTGCACATACCGGGTTTTGTCATGACCCCAATAGCACTGCTTCATCCAACAGCCAACAACAAATTCGCATTCCTTACACCAGCTTAATACTTCCATTTCACTAGCTGTCTTACATTGTCTACTTGTATATTTGCCATTAGCGACGTCATTTCGATAAACATTGTGCTGATCAAGAATAAATTCTTTGTCCTCATTACTAAACGGCTACGTATATATATGGAAAAAGCCAAATATTAAAATGCAAATTGCTTCGTAGATTTGAACAGATTTTCGAAATAAAGCGGAATAAGGCAATTCAAATCGATTCAGCATAACCACGGTTAATCATTAAAAAACGTTCACTCGCCTTTAACTAGACATTTGAAAAAAAAAATCCTTTCTATGAACAAATTACCCAATCCATTGCACGCGAACGCATTCTACCTAACATAATACAGACACGGCGTAGCCATGCTGTGTGTATGTAGCCATGTCATGGCGTAGCCAAGTCTGTGAGTCATATCATGACTTTGAATTGAACCTCTTATGCCGCAAAAATCTTATAATTTCTTTTCATACCTTACAATAAATTCATGACATTGTTTGCTGTTTCGCTGCCAACTGCCAAATATTCCAAATACAAACCTTTAAACTGCGCAAGTAGGGAAAAACAGAGAGTTCTTCGTCATTTTGCTGAGTCATTTGCTCAGTAACGCCTGGCGCATTCAAAATTTCGATTACTTATTTGTTGGAAGGTATTAAAATATCGGTGAATAGCTTAGAGGTCGATTCTCGGGCACATTTGCTCAGTAAAATCCGGGACATTCACCATTATGATTACTTATTTGATAGAATGTATTAAAATATTGGCGAATGCTTAGGCATCGATTCTCGGACACTTAACAACATCCACTCTGTGTAGCATAAACTTATTTCAATAGAAGTGTGTACCCACATTAAGTTTCAAATCTAATTACTTTTGAAACTATCAACGCCAAGTTACTTTTTGGAACGATAGTGACACCTAGTGTTAAAAATTTAAATGAAACAGAGCAAAACCTCAAAATGTTTGTTCACATTCTTATCAACTCGATGATCTAGGAAGATATACGAATGATGAGCAAAAAAGTGTCCTTGAATCGACCCCTAAGCATTCGCCAATATTTAAATACATACTATCAAATGAGTAATCGGAGTGATGAATTTTTCGGACCTTAGTGAGCAAAAGTGCCCGAGAAAGTTCCCGAGGCATTCACCAATATTTTAATACATTCCATCAAATAAGTTACCGGATTGGCAAATGCGACCGGCCTTACTGAGCAAATGACTGAGAACTCAATATCTCCCCCAACTAGCGCAATGCTATTTTTACTACAAATTTACTAATGTTGATAAAAATTGCAAACTAACTATTTAAATGATACATGTCTTAAAATAAACAATTTATAATTTATTAAAACCTTGTAGTCCTTTCCCTTAGCACCACAGCTAGAAGATTTTGCACACTTATATTGACAAGGAGTGTTAGTTTTATCCGGTGTACAATAATCATCCAAAGATACCTTTTTACCAACACTAAAAGTGACAATATTTAAGAAAAGTAGACCAAAAATTAGAAAATACATTGTTCTTCACTAAAACAAAATTACATGTGATGTATTTAAATTATCTTGAGTTTTATTAATGACATCAATGTTTTATTTTGATTGATGTAAACTTGATTTTAATGTTCATGTTAATTTACTGGTTTTTAATTGTTATTATGATTGCTAAGAGCATTAAAATATCAACATGTAACTGTCCTTTTCCACTTTCTACCAATAAGAGAAAAGGTGTGTCTAAAGGACAGACGTGTACACAGTGAGATCTTTTGGGGTTTAAACCCCCCCCCCCCTATCCAAATGTGAGCAAAGTCGTAATTATACTTGTCAGGAGGTTTCCAGTCAATGCTTCAATACGTGATTGAAACAAAATATTCTAACTCCCCCTCCCCCGAAAATTATTTCTGTCAAAGTTTTCTAACAGTTTTATGATGTACGGGACGTATAGGCAGTGGAAGAAGAGAGAACATGGAGAGAATGCAGGTGGGATGGATGGAAGATGGGGAGAATGCGTGGATGGGGGGTGCTTGAAAAGGATGTTGGGATTAGAAATGAGTACTAGGATTGAGATACTCATGCAAAAGGTAGAAAAATTCAAATGTTAGATAAATGGAGTGAAATAATGGGTTGAGGGGAAGGTATTGAAGGATGAAGAATGTAGATTGGTTAGGAATGCTGAAAGGAGAGTATGAAAGATGTGAGAATCAGGAATGAAAGTGAAGATAGATGGGAAGATAAGAGAGGTAATGGGTATATTATTCTGAATAGAGAAAAATAGTGGAAGGATAGCATTTCCTTCTCCCGTGAGGAAATATAGGGTCTAGGATTTATTTATAATTTTTGGGAATTTGTGTTTTGTTAATTTTTGTTAAATTTTGATTGTTTTAATTTTATATGTACGGTAGGATTATAAAGATTATTGTAAGTTTTTGTAAATATATGCCAATAATTGTCGATCTATCTATCTATCTATAATGTATAAAACTATTTGTGAATACTACGGACGATTCAGGTTGCATTTAGCATTCCACTCACCTTTTTTCGATAGAATTTATTAAAATATTGGCGAATGCTTCGGGGTCCAATGCCATTCCATCTATCTATAATGTATAAAAATATTTATGAATACTCCGGACGATTCAGGTTGCATTTAGCACTCCACTCACCTTTTTTCGATAGAATTTATTAAAATATTGGCGAATGCTTCGGGGTTGATTTGCGGGTACTTTTTACTAAATGTGCTCAGTTCACAGGCCGTCCAGGCCGTCCCGCCCCATGAGGTCCCGCCCCCAGCGATGACAGTTACCATTTAAAAAATCAATTTGGCGTTTGAAATAAGTATATGCTACATGTACTAGATGTTGAAAATTCTGGACGTCCAAAAAAGTCAGAATCAGTGTCTGTGCGCCGAATCAGTGTCTGTGCAGCATGTCTGGCCTAAGTCACGTCAATGATTTGAAGCTAAATGGTGTCCTAACTTTAATTAAGTCTTCATTTACAATAAAACCAGATGATTTAAAACAAGTGATTTAATCAGATTAATTCTTTACGATATGACTACTCATCCGATTTTAAGCAATAAAGACTTATTTGCAATATAGGACAAAAAAAACCAATAAATAAAATAATATATATTTGTTTTTACAATATAGATATGTTAACAATACTTAATCTGAAGCCATTTTTGCATATATTTTATCGACGTTGTCAATGTAATTTTATGTTTTAACGTTGTCTAATGTGCACATATAGGTAAATCATCATTTCGATGATGTAGACACAGCTGTGAAATTATTTTACCAGTCGTGGACAATCAGTATATTGCTCCAGATTTATAACTTGAATATCTTGTCCAAGAGTTCCTTTCTCACTTTCCATCAACGCTTGTAAGTATTGAAATTTTTTGTAACCTTGCACGTAGATTACAGTAATGTTTTCATCTCCAAGATGGTCCAATAAAAAATCATTCAATAGTTTCGACCTTTTGAATATCCTATTCTGAAATTGTGATGTTCCAAGTACCGAGCCTGTTTTTTTAAATAACTTCTCAGGTGATACATGCTATGATTGGGTTCAACAGTTTATACTATCTGATAATCGATTTATAATCAATTCTCAGACATCGCGCTTATAATTTTAATAAAAGAAATTCATTACCTTCTGCACATCAACAATTTTATTAATTTCCTAGAATATTACATGAGTAATCACGACATAATTTGAATAATACATATTTATACAAGAGTTTAAAGAACATGATCCCTATCACTTTACTACATATAAATACAAAAAATTCATCGACAGGAAATAGGAGGACAATTTTCGTTTTCATACTCAAAGTGTCTAATTAAAACTATAATTTAGTAGGATCCAAAAAATCATGATTTGATTTATGAATAAAATCCATTCCATGCATGCATGCAAAATTTTGATTTGTTAAATCTACTACATTTTTGACTTATTCTCTCGTAAGATCTGCAAGACAATTTTATATCGATGTCAAGGCACTGATTAACAAAAAGGTTAAAATGTTATTGATTCTAGTAGTCATAAAATCTTGTTGTCTTGGATTTTTGTCCCAATTAGATGTTATCCCTATAAGATTCATGTCATTAAGCTCAAAACCAAGGAACTGTGTTTACGTGAAAGGTTCACGTACTTTCCAAATATAGCAGGATTTAACGGAATGCAATTTGATGGTGTTCCTCTCAAGAGAATAAAAGAATGGAAAAGTTAATTGAAGGATAAAAGAAACTGTATGTGTGGCGCTAATGATTTCTAAGAAAAATGTCATATTGAAAAATTATGCGCTCCATTTAAAACAGCAGAGCAAGGAATTAAAGTTGATGGTGCCTTTGTAAAAGCAACGTTAAAACTAACTAATATTATACAGACTGTTAAGTCGATGAAGCAGCTCACCAGCTGCTTTGTTTTTACTTACTAATTCAGAATGGTGTACAGAGCATACAGTTAAAGACGCTTTTGCTATCAATCATATGGAAGCCTTCAGCTTCGACCGCTAATATTTCTGGTGACACAGCATTTAAGCACCTCAATCAGTTCGAAAAATACGGATTCCTCTAAGTTGTCATTATTTGTGCGATTTAAAGAACGTACTCGTATTATCTTCAAACAATAGATGTCAAGAAAGCCTACACTAGAAATAAGATAGTCTTACTAGATCCAGAGAAAAATTAGTAGATAAATTTGTAGAAAATTTAACTTCAACAGAATTAACCTACAATTTGAATCATTCGAGAGTCACCTATTCTTTTAAACCGTAATAATTTCATGCGGTTTGAGGTATTTATACGAACATTTATTTAAATATAATAGATTATTTGATTTAGATAAAAGAACATGAATAGTTTATAAAAACCATAAACCAATAAGCATTAATAAGTTTTTTTTTTTTATTTTGCTCTAACAGAATAGTGCTGCAACTAGAAATCTTCGGGAGACAAAGACTTTTCGTAGTTGACATTTTTATATGAAAATTGGAGTGCTTCCTGCAGTGACGAAAATAAACATCATAGATTATTTTATGCGAATCAGTAAATAAAAAGTTTATATTAACAGGTAGTGTCCCAAAAATCTAATTTTAACATTTTCATTTGCAAATATAGAATCAATTCACTTACCCTGCAATTTGCCTACATGTATGTAAGAAGAATCACTTTTAAGAAATATTTATAGTAGTAAAAAAATGGGATCATATTCCTGACCAAGACACTAATCTAATCAGTCCCTCTTATCTTCACACAACAATCATTAAACAGACAATTGCAAAGCCCAAAATATATACGGTGTAAACCATCATTAGTCTGTCGGCACGACTAAGTTTCATGGGTGGTACATAATCATCAGCGCTCATTGCACGCATCTCACCACAAAGTCCTGGGTATTTTGAATTTTTTCTTGTACACTTACTAGCTGTTGCACCTTCCGTGTAAACCGGGCGAGTAAGTACATTACCCCCTGGATAATAATTGCAGCCTATTAATGTTGTAAACATTTTATCTTTCATATATTTCTGATATGCACAACCTAAAAGCAAGCGAAATATGGCTACAATTTAATCTATATATATATATATTTATTTATATATATAGACTAAATTGTATATATATATATATATATAAATTTGAGGTTTCCGCGAGTGTAATATGATAAGTAGTTGTTTGTCTTCAGGGTTATATCTCGCGTGGTAAGCCTTTCAGATTACCAACGTTTCGTCAAATTCGCATCTGACATTGTCGAGTATTAGAAAAAATCTAAAAACTTATTGTGTGATGCGTTTAGCATAAAACTTTCTAACTGTCCTTTCTATGTTGATGCTTATCGTTCCTGGTACAGTGTTGTTTATTGTTGATGGGTGATTGAGTGGATGCTGATGGAGATCATACTATAGATGCATTTTAGTCCAGATTGTTGTTGGTCTAATTGATTTGTTGTTTATTTTCACGGTAATACAAGTTTCCAAGCGCTAGACATGTTTTCGTTGCCGTTTCGTTTGTTCATCAAATTCAGAGCCACTATGGCTTCTCTAGTAATTCTTTTGCTATAGTGGGTTTCAGTGGCTATTGTTCTTAGAGCTTTCGAAAGTTATTCTGTGACCAATTGTGCAGATATGTTAGGCAAGAGTGGACGTGCTGAGATTCTTATTGACGTTGCCATTCATAGCAGCGTACTTCGTACACTCCTTGGTCTTCTAGTGGAATTTTGTCTTTTTGTTTGGATAATATGCTGCTGATTTTTTTGCATATTTTGAATACTGTTTTGATGCTGTTTTTCTTTAGGATGGATGATATTTGTCGATAGTTCTTTTTATATACGGAAGAGTTGTAATGGCAATTGGTCAGAAGGTGGTAGTTACGCCTATTGTATTTTTTGTTTCAGGTGTAGATTATTGTTTATTTGGGTATTAGTATAGCCGTTCTGGAGAAGTGCGCCCCGCCATATTGCAACTTCAGAGTATATTCCTTCGTTGTCGGTAAGTAATCTCGAACAAGTTTTCTTATAGAATTTTTCTGTCGTGGGTAGTGGTGTGAATTAGCGTGTAAATAGAGGTTTGTATGCGTTTTTTCTATAAACTGTATGTGCAAAAGACCCGTTAGGTTTCTTTGAAATTAGTACATCTAAAAATGGTATTTCTTGGTTGTTTTCTACTTCCATGGTGAATTGGATTATTGGATCTTCAGAATTAAGTGCGCCGAGGTAATTTTTGAATTTCAGTACTTTTTTATTTCCATGTAGCCATATAAAAAATTTGTAATCTAGATAGCGCAACCATAATTTGGATTTTAGAGGAATCTTGTCCAAAGCTCTTGTTTCAAAATCTTTCATAAAAATGTTGCCCATAGCTTGAAAGAAGCGAACCGATTGGTGCTCCAAATTGTTGTTTGTAGCGTTGTCCTCTATGGATGAAGTATACGTTGCTAGTGCAGTGGTTGATTAGATCAATGATGTGCGTAGGAACTTGGTGTTTCGTTCTTAGTATGACCAATATTTTATCTAAGGGGATGTTATTGAACAGGGACAAGACATCGAAGCTAACTATTATGTCAGCTAACTATTAACGTTTTAGTATATGTTCTCTGAGATTCTCTAAAAAATGTTGGCCGTTTTTTACATATGACTCAGAGGACACAATCAAAAGTTGAATGTAATTGGCCAAATATTGTGAAAGACGATGTGTTGGGGAAT
Organism: Adranes taylori; assembly: GCA_009867245.2. Taxonomy (NCBI): domain Eukaryota; kingdom Metazoa; phylum Arthropoda; class Insecta; order Coleoptera; family Staphylinidae; genus Adranes; species Adranes taylori. Next base: position 6,896 of record WYDF02203000.1, on the reverse strand, counting down.
CAAAAGAACTGCTGATGGGTCTTAGAACAGTGTTTTCGTTGTGGATTTGTGAAACTACAAAAGATTTTGGACATTTCGATGGTTTTTCGCGTGGAATTAGTTTGTCCAGTGTTTCGGCGTCAATAGGTATAGTTTTAAATTTCGTTTTTGTAGTTTTTTCTAAGTAAGTAGTAGGGTCTGTAATTATTTTCACGTAAATGTGTTCAAGTAAGTCATTTAATTTTTGTTCACAATCGGAGGTGTTCATGAGTACTGTTGCGTTGCCTTGTCAGCAAGTAGTGTTGGGGAATCAAAAGAACTGATGATGGGTATTAGAATAGTGTTTCCTTTGTGAAATTTTGGAAATTTTTGGGCATTTCGATGATTTATCACGTGGAACTAGTTTGTTGACTGTTTCGGCGTCAACAGGTGAAGTTTTAAATTTCGTTTTTGTGGTTCTTTTTTTTATGAATGTGGTAGGGTCCGTAATTATTTTCACGTAAATGTCTTCAAGTAAGTCATTTAGTTTTTGTTCGCAATCGGAGGTGTTCATGCTTTCTGTTGCGTTCCTTTTGTCAAGTAGTATCACTATTTCGTTGTTATTACTTAGTCGCTTGCGAACTAATCTTCATCTTTGTTAATGTTCTGTTCTGGTAATTTTAAATGCCTGAGTACGTGTGCTACCTGCTGTGTGATTTAATCTGCATCAATTTCAGGTAAGTTGTTATGCTACTTCTATAAAGGAACTATAAAGGTATATAAAGGAAATATAAAGGTATATAAAGGAACTATAAAGGTTTATAAAGGAACTACCTACAAAATGTCATCGATCCTAAAGAAAAACGGTATCAAAACAGTATTCCAAAAAATCAGCCAGCATATTATCTAAACCAAAAGACAAAATTCCACTAGAAAGACCAAGGAGTATACGAAGTGCCCTGCAATGAATGCTATTTAGTCTATATTGGTCAAAGAAATAGAAAAATGTCATCCCGAATAGCTGAACACACAAACAACGTCAATAAGAACCTCAGCACGTTCGCCCTCGCCCTGCATAACTGCACAAACAGTCAGAGAATAGCTTTCGAAAACTATAGCCACAGAAACCCACTATAGCAATAAGCCATACAAATCGAAAAACGACTGAACTCGATGTACTAACGAAATGACAATGAAAACATTTCTAGCGCTTGGAAACTTGTATTACATCCTCAGCGTGAAAATAAAAAACAAATAACTTACACCAACAAGAAACTAGACAAGCACCAACACAGAAAGGAGAGTTACAAGGTTTTATGCTAGATGCAACACGTAGTAAGTTTTCAGGCTTCTTCTAAGCTTCGATAATGTCAGATGCGACTTTGGCGAAACGTTGGCAAAATGAAATGACTACCACGCAAGATATAGCCTGGAAGGCAAGAAACTACTCATCATATAATGTATTATCTTTGTTACGTGTTCCATTATAAATATTTTATATATATATTAAAAACGTCGTAAGCACTATTATATATCACTTACTTTGTGACATATATATATATAGTTTCTGTTTAATATTAAGTTAGGTGCCATGTAATATAATAATCTATAGAAAGGTATTTATTTATTAATTACATGTAAAAGTAATTGATTAAAAATGTATGAAATCCAGAAATAATATTATCCACCTGCTACTCATCAAATTCAGTTAATATTATCTTAAATATAGTGCGGAACTATTGATTGCTTTCTGCATTTAATTTTAAAAGAACCTATTCATTAACGCTGACAATTAGCTGACCATAATATTAAAAAATTTCTATTGCTAAGCCTATAAAGTCTATAAAGTAATCGAATTCTAATCAACTCCACTGATAAAGGCGAACTTTTCGCTGACTATCTACAAAACACGTATAAAGTACCTAATAACGTACTTTTCGAACCCAATTTTCTTGAAGAAACAAACAATCTGGTGAATTCGCCACACACCATTCATAGAGGATCCTGAACAGGACGACATTCTGTATCCTATCTTCCAAGATGATGTATCCGATACACTAGACAAAGGCAAAAACATCGCTCCTGGTACAGACGCTTTAACTCGTATCCTCAGACACATTCCTGCTGAGACCATTTCGCTCCTAACCAAGATATTCAATAAATGTCTTTTATTGGGGCACTTCCCAATAGATTGGAAAAATGGCTAAACGGTCATGATTCCTAAACCTCGCAAAGACCGTAGACATGTTTCATCATATCGACCAATCACACTTCTTAACGCCTTAGGAAAAAATTTTGAAAGAATCTTCAGATCTCGCCTACGAAACTGTCTAGAGATGAAAAAAGTTCTCCCAGAGAACCAGTTCGGTTTTAGAGCATCACGCTCTACCATGGACTCTCTTCTAAAACTTCAAATAAATATCACACGAGCACTCAACAATGGGCGCAATCGGCAGTGTTTCTAGATATCTCTCATGCCTTTGACTCTGTCTGGCATGCTGGGCTAGTTCAGAAACTCTATGAAGTTCATATCTTTCATCCTAATACACTGAGTATGGTCCAGTCATATCTATCCGGGCGTACCACCCAAATTAAAATTGGAGACACTCTCTCCAGATCCATACAACTTCAAGCAGGCGTACCACAAGGGTCTGTCCTTGATCCTCTTTTGGACACTATGTACTGCTATGATCTCCAACCCCAACCACTCCAGATACCCATAGTGCTTTGTATGCTGATGACACAACTTACTGGGCATTGTCCGTAAAAGCGGAAACTGCAAACCGTCATCTACAGTTATCTTTAGACAATTTTTCGAAATGGGCACAAAAATAGCGCATCACCCCTAATCCGAATAAAACTCAAGCCATCTTCATTCAGCATCCCAACCATGACAAAAAGAAACATCAAAACACATCAAACTCCGACTCTGGAACGAACCCATTTCGTTAAAAGACGAAATCTGCTATCTAGGTGTCTGGCTTAATAGAAGTTTTAACTGGAATTCCGACCTAAACTACACCCTTTCCAGGGTACGCAAACGCGTGAACCGGATTTCCACACTCAAAGGACGCTTTAGAGGCTGTCATACAAAAACTCTGCATTACACTTACAAAACCTATTTTAGACCACTGATAGACTATAGAGCTGTTCTATATTCTACACTTTCTAATGCGCAAGCTCACGAACATACTACATGTGATCGGCGAATACTTCAAAAAATTGACAGGTTACACTTCCAATTTCCGAGTGCGCTACTATATGAACACTGCTCTGCTGAGCCTATCACAGATCGTCTAAAATCCCTACAGTCTAAATATCCGAATCAACGCGATGCAGATAACAACCCAATAGCCTATCAAAATCTTCGATCTGATTGGAAAGCCAGTCACCACCGTAGCAAACTGCCACGCACACCCTTTCCACATCCCCCAGCTCGAATTATCCAAACCATGCAGGAACCTCCTGAGGATTTCCAAGATATTCTCCAAGATATCCTTCTTGAATGAATCCCATTGTCCCTAAGATGATTCCTACACCTATATTATCAAAAAAGACAAAAATAAACATCCTTATTTTCTATTTCAGGTCAACTAACACACACTTGCGCAGCCAAGCAAGTACAAATAGATATACAAGACCACCAACAAATCAGCTCACCCCACTAAACCAAACTCCCTCATCAGTTGACTATGCTATGGCCAAGGTTTTTGCAGGTTTCCTTGGCTGTACAGTGAATGCCATAGCGTATATCTTATCTGCAAACTATCAGCTTACCATAATTTCTAAAAGCATTCCACTCATTGCCAGTTCCAGGCTGAAGAGGATGATAAATCCTAAAGCCTCCTTCAAAAAAAATCTCCAATCTCCCTAAACTATATACAATCCCAACAGGGAGTGGAGTTTTAGTGGGTAAACATCCCGCACTTTCGGATGCAACGAGCATCCTTCGCCTTTTGAAGGTTTCTCCACTACCTACGTAAAACAAAAAACAAAAAAAGCTATTGTCTGTTGAGTCGTATACTTAGAGTTCTGCTGCTTTTATGTAAATTCATGCGCTTGTGTCTCGGCGCACCTAATAAACATAAACCTCTGATTATTTGCTTGCAGGCTGTTAAAAAATCAAGTAAAGGCCGCATATGGCCGCGGTATGTGCATCTCTGCTCTAAGGCCTAGAGCTCAATTGTCTTGCATCTTTTGTGTCGCTCTCTGAATCTCCTGCACTAATACTTTTCTCACTTAAGTTTTCTCAGCATAATAAATGTTTCCATATTTTTGTCTATGTTCAGTCAGTAGTTCTTGATAGTGCTTTACCCCTATACCATTTACATCAAATTTTAGCGATTTATTTGATTTTTTTCGAATTTTCTTTAACACATCCCCTTGATCAAGAACTTGCAATAAATTGTTTATCACTTTGCATTTAATTTCGCAAACTGCGTTCTTTGCTCTTGTTAGTGCTGCTTTAACCTCTCTATTTTCAGTAGCGTATCTTTGCTGGTCGGTTGGATGTTGTTTATTTTGTTTGATTAGGTGTGTGAGCTCTTCAGTCCACCAAGTATTATGAGTTATTGGTTTGGGTTTAGCCTTATAGCCCAGGGTTTCCATGACTGCCTGATAAATTTGTATTTTCAAGCATTCATAATATTCGACTACTCCTTTGTTTTTAATGAGGGCACCTCGTCTACGTTCAAGAAACAAGTGGATTATATTATTTATGGATTTCCTAGTTTTCAAGGAAGTTGTTAAAGCATTCTAGAAATTGGGATAGATTTACTCTTTGATTTAAGAATAATACAATTGAAAAGTTGTTTTAATGTTAGATTTATTAATTAAAAATTACTTTAATAAAAATATCCAGTATATACATCAAAACCTCTAAAGTTTCAAAGCTTAAAAAACAGTTAATGCGGAATGATATACAACAATTTTATTGCCAAAAGTCATGGATGAAATCAGGGAAACAAACTGAAAACATCTTTTCATTTTTCATAATGGGTATGCCAGTTCTGGGATAGCATATCTAAACAATTAATTATTTGAAAAAGAACAACTAATGAGAGAAGAAGAATTAATTACTCATTGCCTGTATTCACCTGATATATTGTCTGACATATTTGTGTTTAGGAAAGTTAAACACAAAATGCGTAGCCAGAGATTTTCATCGCCTGACGAAGCTGCTAAAGCCTTCAAGATACGACTTATGAGAATTGTTTTAAACGATTTTAAAAATATATAAAGCTGAGCGATAAAAATTTTGAAGACGAATAAAGTTTTTTCTCTTTTATTGGTTTTGTAAAAAATAACCCACGTAATTATACTTTGCCCATTATGACTTACCGACAAATTTCGTTTTCGCCCAGATCATCGCAGTAGCATGTCCGATCATTGGACCACCCACTTTTCGGTATTTAGCTATGATTCCTTCTCTGAAGTCTTTCGTCTCGTCGAACCATCCAATAGATGCATTCTTGTAAACATCTTTTAGACCTACCCTTGTTGTACCTTTAATATAAAGATTTTGACCCAGATTCTCACCTTTCGAATTTTTTCTATTATATGAAAAAGAAAATTGGTTTAAAACTCGCTTAAAATTAGTTTTATTATAAACTAAATGTGTCGTTTGCAGTAATTTCGGATACTTTCAAAATCATTTTGATACATCAATCATAGATCAACCATTTGGAGTATTTGATAATTCTAAAATTATACTCACCGCGTTTTGTCATGCGCAAATGTACATTGTTTCATCCAACAGCCGACAACAAATTCGCATTCCTTAGACCAACTTAATACTTCCATGTCACTAGCTGTCTTGCAATGTCTATTCGAATATTTGCCATTAGCGATGTCATTGCGATAAACATTATGCTGATCAAGCATAAATTCCTTCTCCTCCGTAGTAAATTCCTATATCATACATATATTTATATATTTTAACACATATATATATATATATATATATATATTTTAATTTGAGGCTTCCGCAGATGTATTATAGGTGGTAAAATATGATACAAAAAACTATATTATTGGGAGTATTTGCATTCCGCCATCATCACCGATAGAAAAGTACGTTCCGCACTCTTCCACAGTAGACGATTTGACTAATGAATATCCGAATCATGATATTTTTTTATGCGGGGACTATAACTTACCTGGAGCACAATGATCTAACGCCGATATAGGGGTAGTTCTTCTAAATAAATCACAATTAAATACTGATTTTTTTGCCGAAAATTTTCGGATACTTAAATTTTTATCAAATGAATGATGTTCCTAAGAGCAATGGAATATTTCTAGATTTATTATTCACAAATGTCGATAATATATACAGTGTGGTGGCTACTGATCCTCTATTACCTAATAGTATTGATCATAGTAGTTTTTCATGGAATATTAATTTGCAGGAAAATAAAAAAGGTAATCTGAAATATGGATCTTTTGAGTTTAATTACAATCAGGCCGATTTTACATCACTGAATGATTATCTAGCTTCAGTTGATTGGGATTACTTATTCAAAAATTTTGATATAAGCAACGCTACGGAATTGTTCTATTCTATTTTGAGTAAAGCACAAGCTATATTCCACAGAAAAAAATTAAATCGTCAAGTTTTCTAATATGGTTTACTGAAGAATTAATAAATTTAATCAAGGATAAAGTAATAGAGAGGATTATAATAAATTTTCGGTTCTATGAAATGTTCAATAAAATATGATCCTAAATTCGGTTCAATAAAATATGATCCTAAATATATCTGATAGGAAAAAAAACTATATCAATGAATATCACTGATATGAAAAAAACAAATGCTTTACCAGAATCAATGCATTTTAATGCGGTAGAAGCGCCATCGTATTTCTTTTATATAATTGTAGTTTTCTTATTTGTAATTTTAGTTTAACGTGCTTTCTAACCAAAAGTAAATTTCATTT
>WYDF02202889.1:0-20484 GCA_009867245.2 Adranes taylori | reverse complement strand
TTTTTTTTCGTTCGTGTCTCTCGCCCCCCGGTGTGGGGCCGCGCCCCCGTCGGGGGGGAGGGAAGGGGGGGGGGGGGGGGGGGGGGGGGGGGGGGAGAGAGTTGGGAAAAGTTATAAATTTAAATGCAAGAAAACGAAAAGAAAAGTGAAGATAAAAAGAATCTAAAGAGTCTGTAGAAGTATAGGGTACGTCATGTAATACGTAGCTTGATATTTACATGTTAATATTGACGGGAATTCGGGAATTTGATATTGATTATTTACACAACTAAAATATTTTGTTTAATTTAGCTTGATTTGTACCATTAAGAATAAGATCGAGAGTTTCTTGTGAAGAATTGATCTAAATCATCACTTCATTTTCTATGAATCCGCCAGACATTCTTAAAAGTCAATCCAATAAGTTATTAGAAAATAATAACACTACTTCTTTCTTTAAATTTGAATGCATTAAGGTAATATTTTGATTTGTTCGATGAACGCTACCTATATTATACTTAATATCCAACATTATCTTACCAGCAACTAATATGGAACATATAGAAATTACTGCAATAAATATTAAGATTTCTCATAGAAGAAGGCATTAAAATCAATGAGAGGAATGCTCTAGATACCTTTAGGTCACGTACAATTTTTGTACATTTTTTTGCCACAAATTTTGCACGGGACAAGTCGAATTGTGTTTACGACTTCTGCGGTGATCGCATGTAGATAGCTGCAGTTTTATGAAAACATTTACTTGACAACATCATTAGTTGGAGGTGTTCGTACACAAAAACAACCAGAAGTAAAGAGAATGTTCAGAACTGAATCAACAGTTTTAAAATAGTTTTAAAACTGTAGAAAAAGCACGTCTTGTAAGGCCCAAACGCAGTTGAAGCGGAGAGAAGACTTTTGTGTGTACAGAATGTGCGGAAATTGCAGAACAGGGGAATTTTTTAAAACAAAAACGAAATCATATAGGAGAGGAACCTTTTGAGTGTACGGAATGTGATTTCAAAACTGCACATAAAGCAAGTGTTTTAAGCCACAAACGGAGTCAGAGCGGAAAGAAGCCTTTCAAGTGTATGGATTGTGATTTCAGAGTTGCACACAAAGTAAGTCTTATAAGCCACAAATGAAGTCATCGCGGGGCGAAGTCTTTTGGGTGTACTGAATGTGGTTCCAAAACTGCAGAACAGGGGAATCTTTTAAAACACAAACGAACTCATATAGAAGAGAAACCTTTCGAATGTACGGAATGTGATTTCAAAACTGCACACAAAGCAAGTGTTTTAAGTCACAAACGAAATCATAGCAGCGAGAATTCTGTCAAATGTACGGATTGTGATTTCAAAACTTCAGAAGAAGAAGAACAAAATCTTCTAAGTCACGAACAAAATTATTTAGAAGAGAAGCCTTTCAGGTGTACGGAATGTGATTACCAAACTGCATACACAGTAAGTTGTTTAAGCCCCGAAAGAAGTCATAGCGGAAAAAGCCTATTGGATGTATGGAATGTGGTCTCAAAACTGCAGAACAAGGGAATCTTTTAAAACATAAACGTACTCATATAGAAGAGAAGTCCCTTTCGAGTGTATGAAATGTGGCTTCAAAACTGCTCACAAAGCAAATCTTTTAAGCCACAAACGAAGTCACAGCAAAAACAAGCTTACAAGTATACGGATTGTGATTTCAAAATTGCACAGAAATAAAATCTTCTAAGTCAGAAACAAAATTATTTGAAGAGAAGTCTTTCAAGTGTAGGGAATCTGATTACCAAACTGTACACAAAATAAGTTTTTTAAGCCACGAAAAAGTGATAGAGGAGAGAAGCCTTTTAGGTGTATGGAATGTGGTTTCAAAACTGCAGAACAGGGGAATCTTTTAAAACACAAACGAATTCCTATATAAGAGAAACCATTCGAGTATAAGGAATGTTATTTCAAAACGCACACAAAAGAAAGTCTTTTAAGCCACAAAGAAAGTCAGAGCGAAAAGAAGCCTTTCTAGAGTACGGATTGCGATTTAAAAACTGCACAAAAACAAAATCTTCTAAGTCAGAAACAAAATTATTTAGAAGAGAAGCCTTTCAAGTGTACGGAATGTGATTACCAAACTGTACACAAAGTAAGTCTTTTAAGTCCAAGTGAAGTCATAGCGGAGAGAAGTCTTTTGTGTGTGCGCAATGTGGTTTCAAAACAGAAGAACAAGAAAATCTTTTAAAACACAAACGAACTCATACAGAAGAGAAAACTTTCGAGTGAACGGAATGTGGTTCCAAAACTGCACACACACAAGTCTTTTAAGCCGCAACTGAAGCCGGAGCGGAGAGAAGCCTTTCACATGTACGGATTGTGATTGCAAAACTGCACAAAAACAACAACTCACAAACAAAATTATTTAGGAGCAAAGCCTTTCAAGTGTACGGAATGTGATTACCAAACAAAGAAAGTCTTTTAAGTTGCGGTCATTCATACTGTAATAAATTTAGATTAGACTATTGCCACACCGAAGGATCTTCATTGACTATTACTCTTACTAGATTATAAAATATGGTAAACATTATGTACTTAAGAATAGCAAGAAGATTATTATGCAGAACAGACGATAGACATTGTTCAATATATTGCATATTAATACATATTACATATTGATACAAATAATACGTGCCTATAATCAGTTATTCGAAGAAATTATTCATTAACTGAGTCACTTATAGAGAGTTATGAATTTGTTTTAGAGAAGTATACTTTTTGCACGTTGATTCATATAAATATAATATAAGAAAGTATTCTACAATTTTATATAAGTTTATATGACGCCATCATAAAAGAAGTTTGCGTCAATACTAAATAGTTCTCAATGACATCCTACACTTTTCCTTTTCATCGGTGAATAATTGTAAAAATATTTGAAATATATACAGATGTTTGATTTTTTTTATTCTTATTCGTCTATTTTTGTTAGTAAACCAAATTTTTTCGTTGTATGATTCGTAGAGAAATTTTTATTGAAAAGACTAAACTTCCAAAGAAGACAGTCCAGAAAGGAAATCGCCATACGCTAATAGTAGGAAATGGAATTTGGATATACAATATTTCTATGGACATAGTCTGGAAATAAACTGGGAATGAGAAAAATAAAATTGGGATGCGTTAGAAATATGAGTTCTATTTCGTTAAATGATGCCGTTATGTCCTAACTGACATGAAGTATATCACGACAAGAAATCTATTTGAATAACTTTTAATTTAGCCCTCAAATAATGTTATTTTGAAACTAATATGTCGAATGATTGTCGTAATTAGGATGCATTAGAAGCAATTGGTACAGATGTTTTTAAAAGACCGCGACTCTGCAACCTAAGCCACTAGTCGGCTGTTTTCTTCAAATAAAAATTCATCTTATGCATTCTTATTTACTGTTGTATCGTTGGACAAACTGGGATGAATTCTGACTTTTACGTGTGGACTGAGAATTTCGCTCACAAATATAGTATTGAGATCTACAATGCTTTACTATATTTTCTGAAGACAACTAAATCATTCCATCACAAAAAAATACGTTTATTTGCAAATAGGTGTATTACGAAAAATTAAAATAATAGCAACTTTCAGATGCTGTTTTACTTCGTCTCAAAATCTTACAAAAACGCAAAAAGGAAGGTATCGCTTGTTTTTCCTGTTCGAGGGCGCAAAAAAAATTGAGAAAAAATCACCTATTCCTTCACTCCACGAATACATTGCTGTATACAGAGAGATTGGAGAAGTTAAAAAACCAAGTGAAGATTGATTTTTGTTCGACACCAAATCCTTGAAACAAGTTTTCAAACTATGAGAAGGATTATTCATAAAAAAATTCAAGACCAAAGCTGGACATTTTTCTGCATCCTATAAACTATAAAGCAGTGGAAAACTACCGCTTTGAAGATGAAAAAACTGTTTTCAAATCACAATTAAATCATGGTTTCGCAGGAAGGTCAGCTGCACACTTTATCCTTCGAAACCTTCCTCTTTCTGAATCAATTTTGAACCGACAGCTAGCAAGTTTAGTGGAAGAAATGTTTTTCACAACAAGTTTTTGAGACAACCAGTTTTTATATGCTGGTCCAAAACCAACTTTATTCCTTCATCTTTAATTCCTAAATAACTAAAAAATGGTTGAACATTTCATGTGTTTTATTTTATAAAATAATTTGCTTGATGACAAAGATAAAGAAAACAAAACTTGCCATTGTAGCAGTAGAAAAATTAAAAGTGGCCAATTACTGCATTGAAATTTAGAATCATTAAATTAAATTTCATTGAAAATTAAAATCACTTAATTTGTAATTATTTTTCAAGAAATGTTAGTTTTGTTTTACTATTAAGTTTATAATTCTTTATAAATATCTAAGCAATAAAACTTTACAAACAAAAAAGAATACTGTTACTTTTCGTTTGTACTGAAATGAAGAATTTTAGAGCGCTTATGCCAGAACGCTGAAAATAGTAGATATCGGCTGTCATTCATATACCGCAAATCGCAGATTCGGCCGGTGACATGTAATCTCCTTGACTTATTTGGATGATAGTCAGGCGGTCACATAGGCCCGCCACGGAGACATTTTTGTAATTAAATTGTGATGTTACTTTCCTTCTTCATTCATTCTTGGTACTAAATTAAATCAATGGTTATATACTTTATGATAAACGTAACGCAATCAATTCTATTTGCTCTGTGATATTCACTTGAATATTATTGTATTTTTATTTGCAACAAAACTATTCATATTGTAATTGTTCATATAACAATTATAACTATTGTTCGCAGTAGGTTTAAAGAAAGAAGTTTTCTCTTGTGTTAACTCATTCTTAATCGCCTCATTTTCATCTACCGCTATTCGTACCGCTTCTCTGATAGACTTACAATTACGTGCGCGATTAATCAATTTCAAATTCTTACTATTTAATCCTGAGATAAATGAATTTATAGATACAGTTTCGTTAGCTGTGTACAATAATTTTTGCGCTTCTCCATTATCCGTCTGAGATATAGTGAGTTTAGTTAAAGGTGTTTCCATACTCCTACCAAACTCAAGCAAACTGGAAACCCCTTGCTGGACATTTCGTAGTTTATCTATCAAAGCAGACACAAATAATATTTTAAATCATCTACTAAGTAATTCTAAATTAGAGCATATGTTTCTTTCATTCGAAACTTCGCATTACCTGATAATCTACATTTAAAACAAAATCCTATCATACAATAAAACATCATCTATTAACTTTTTTAAAACATCCTCACTTCCATTCATACTATCTATAAGACTAGCAGCTAATTTTAGATCAAAAAAGTCGGCCATTGTTACAATATTTTATTTCTCTGTTAAATCCCTTAAGTTTAATAATTCGTTACTTTTAGCAAGTAGTAATTCAATACATGAAACACAATTTCTAGCTAATTCTATTTCCTTAGATGGAAAAAGATTTAAATTTTGTTTAGTAGCTACTAGATTAATAATTTAATGCTGCTTATCTTTGCATAATATTATGTATAACACTTTTCTGTAGTATGCTTAGAAAACGAAAACGCAATAATAGTATCGAATTTTGCAAGGAGTTTTAAATATTGCAAAAAGTACCAGCAGTTTTAATCTATCACACTTTCACTTAATGGAAGACATTGTTTTGTTAAGAACTTATTTCAATCATATACACCGAAAGAAATAGCAACAGATATGTCAGTGTTCTCTTTGTAAATTAAATAATTGTTTCTATTGTTTATTATGTTGTTAATGATTAGTTTAATTCATGGAATGTTTTGGAATATATTATAAACTATAAAGATAACTTACTTTCAATGTTGATGATTTATTAACGTAATTAGGTCCAATTTTATATAACTGATTATAATGAGATAGTTTTAGAGCCTAGGTATAGTGGACCGTAAAAAGGCCAAATTTCAGGACAATGAGTTTTTCATTTAATAACTTGCCGCCCCTCAGACCTGTCGCCCGGCTGTCGTGCACTCTTTGCATCACCACTTGCCGCGGTCCTGTTTAGAGTCAGCATGTAAGGGGATCGTGTTAGAACAACTCCGTAAAGCTTCAAAGTTATTTAAATTTTTAAAGTCATTCAAGGTGTTCAAATATCATAATTACATAAGTAGATTAAATTAAATAAACTTTCATTGGCATATATACACAGAACAATACAATGTTAACTACATTAAACTAAACATTCTTCATAAATTTTACTTAATAAAATAAACTTAAATCAATTCTCTCTTCTGTGAGAAGGGAAGGCTATTTCCCTTACCTCTTCATTCTCTCCACATACATCATTCATCCACTCATTCACTTTGACCTACTCTCCCTTTATCCCCATTCCTTATTCCTCATCGCACTTCCCTTCTTTCAAAACATTTCCAATATCCACCATCCATCAATATGATAATATGACAATGTTAATAATTATTAGTGGTGAGTTTGCTTTGTTTACATTGTGTTGTTCTATGTAATCTGTAATAAGTCATGTGTTCTTTTAGTGTTTATTTTTGTTTGTCATTTAAAATAAACTGTTTTTATATAATTTTGAGATTTAACCGTTTACACAAGCGCCGGGATTTTATTTAAAGAATATGAAATCTGGCAACGTAGTTGAAGCCTTTTTCTCAGAGAAACTAATCAGAATCGAACAGAAAACTCTTGAATGATTTTTGGGACATAACCTGTAGTTTATATTTGTTCAATGTTTTGGATAAGGAAAAAAAACAAGCAAAAGATTTTCCAGCCATCCCAGAGTTGTATGGCTCCATACGAGCTGCGTGTCATGTAACATTTACTTATTTAAGATGCTGCTAAATATCTTATAAGCACTGTTTAGAATTCTTGAATTATATAAGAGTTGTATCTTGTACAAGAGAACAGTCTGGAAAGTCATGATGGAATAGACTTTTCTGCATTCAGATACGATGTAAATTTTCTTGTCAGATGTAGTATTCATGCGCTATTGCTACACTATTATCTGGATTCGAAACATTTCTTATAATTAGTGTTGTAACCATTAAAGAAAGAATCGCCCAGGGAATTTTTGGAAACCAATAGGCTTTCTGATGAGAACACAATCACTGTTACGATTGCGACTTTTTAATGTTTAAACATTTTAGCTTTATGGGAAATTCCATAACAATACATGCCGAAATAAATGAACTGAATTTTTTCGGGCTAACTGGGATGAAGAAATTGAGTCTTGTCCTAGACAAACATAAAAAGGACAACTGAAACTAATTTCTCAGTTTCATATTACTCGACATGTAGCTTCTTTAACGAAAGAGGAAGAGCCGAGTTTAACGGAGCCCAGAACTTGAAGTAAAGATAGGCTGCAATAGGACATAATGCGAGGCGATAATCAAAACGTGAATCCGCTAATAGGGAATATGATGTATAATCTGGTTGGCTATCCATCTAGATTCTACAACACAAGACCTTTGCAACATTTTCAAAACTATCTCAAAGCGAAATTATGCCTCAGATAACCTCGACACTATTTTTGAAAACCGGTTAAAGTTTACTGTAATACTCATGGGTAAAATGAAAACTTTTGTAAAAATTATATTTTTACCACTGTTCTACATTCTAGCCTGATTTAAAAGATGTTAACAGAGTTAAAACCGTATCCTGGACGAATAATTTCTTCCTAATGGTGATTTCTTAAACATTAGCCAACATCTTTACAAAGCCACTTTTAGAATTACTACCAGATGAGAAAATTGGATATGCCCTATTTTGTAGAAATTGCTGAATAGAGAGATTGGAGAAATAAATTACAAGCTCACTACAGTATATCTCCTTAAAATCATATGCCTTAAAATCACAAATGTGTTTGAAACATAAATCATCCAAACCAAATGAGAAAGTAATTAAGATTAGGTGTGGTCATTAGGATATGAGGATGAATTTGTGCGTATGGTGAAAATGAGAAGAAATGAAAGAAATAATTGAAATGATGAAAAAGTATATGAAGAAAAAGGTTTACAGGTGAATGTACAAAATATGAAAGTGATGGTGTATCGGAAGGGAGGTGGGAGGAACAATAAAAAAGACAAGTTTGAATTTGGAAGAATTGTAATTGAAATGTATAAATATTTATGTTTTATGTTAAATTATAATAGGAATTGCATTGGACATGTTAGGTTGGTAGTGAAATGGCAGTTATTAACACGGATAAGAAGAAATGCCCTAATTTCTATAATGGGGAGAAAAAGTTTTTAATTATCCAAAAGAATTAATCCAAAAGTGTAGATCAGCAGCGTGCAAAAAGAGTAGCGTTCTTTCATGGCAAGAAAAAAGTTCATTGTTGAATTCAATGATTCGTTTAGCAATGCATTCAGAAATACTACGGCATTAAAAGGGATATACGCAAATAGTAAGAAATAAAAAAAACACTTCAGAAAATAATTTGGACATTTTAAGAAACGTTTGGATGTTCTAGTTCGACCACAAGAGATAAACTGGGTGTGCAAGTAGAAGGTAAATTTACTATACCAATTGTTGCAAATTCTTCATCAACGCAAGCAATGTTATGGAAAATTCCAGTAAATATAAATACTGCTTATGCAGTTGGAACTCGTAATCATAAACCGAGTACTAATAATGGAAACCTTCTTTTCCATTCCCCATATGACATTCCGGCAGCATTTCTTGTTTGGATTAAGTCTTCGTTGAATAAATTCTCTGCTTATTTAGCAATGTTGCGTTTGCGACTTTGTAATTCCTTCTGACTATATGGGAAATGCCATAACAACTCATGCCTAAAAAATGAGTAGTTTTTTGTTGGAATAACTTCCATAAAGTAATTAGTAAACAACTGAAACTAGGTTAATAGTTGCACATGGTTCGAGATGTACTTAAACGAAAGAGGATGAGCTGAGTCTAAAACAACGAAGTTAAGATAGGCTGAATGCGTACCAGGACTTAATGCGAGATGATAATCAAAACGTAAACGTAATCTTTATTCGCATAACTTATAAAAACTCTTATATAACAATATTTTTTCTTACCCTAACAAATTTTACAAAAACACTAAAATATAAAATCATAATAATAGAAAATATATGTTAAAAACCAAAAACCAAAACTCCTCTTATCTCCAATATTTCCTCCCTCAAGAAGGAATTTCCCACTTTCTTAATTTGTTTCCGTTAAATTCCTTTCCTCTTCTTTCTCTCCTCTATAATTCTTTTTATTATCCCGATACCTTTTATTTTTCCTCCCAAACACACTCTTAGATTACCCGCCAAGCACCTCTTTTTATTCGCTCCAATTCATTCCCGTACATGCATACACCCAATGCTCCACATTTCCTCTTCCTCATCCCTTCCACAAATCTTACACATCATCTCGCTTCTTATCCGGCCAATACCTGTTTCTCTTTTCCTCATATCCACATCTAAATAGCGCAGTCATTCTATTTTGTCACACTTACATCTTCTGTCATATACTCTACCATTCTCTTCCCATTCATTTTACTAAAATACCTTCCTATGTCTCCCATTCCTCAATCTGCTTTATCTTTTATGGACCTCAACATCATTCGTCCTTAGCTCAACATCATTTATAGATTCATCCATATCAGATATGTTTTAGAACCATATTTCCATAGACTATCCTATTTTTTCATTCATTTTCTTCCTCTTTTTTACCCACTCATTCAACCAGTTACCCAATTTTTCATTCAACAAACTTTACACATAATCCATTTTCAGCAATATACACAATCATCTTTGTCTCATACTTTACTTAATTCATTAATGCTTTATTCCAACATTTATACTTCCCACATTCTTGCAAAACTATCGTACTCGGTGTTGACTTTTTCAATTCACTAATCCTCCTCAATACTTCAAACATCACGGTTTCCGTCTCTCTTTCATACCCCATACTTCTGCGTCATATAGTAATATACTTGCACTTTGCAAATAGTTTCAAGGTTATATGTTTCAATAATTCTGCCTTGAGGTCGTTGTTCTCTACATAGTTTCAAGAATGTAGCAAAGATTTTGTGCTCTGGATGGATAGTCAAACAGATTATACATCCTATTCATGTATCCCAATTAGTGGGTTCACCTTTTGATTAACGCCTCGCATTAAGTCCTGTTGCAGTCTATCTCTACTTCAAGTTCTAGGTTCCGTTAGACTCAGTTCCTCCTCTTACGGTAAAGAATCTACATGTCGAGCTATATGCAGCTGAGAAATTAATTTCAGTTGTCCTCTTTGTGTTTCTTTAGAATAAGCGTTTAATTTCTTCACGGGAATTAGCGCAAAAAACCTGTTCATTTTTTCGGCAGGTGTTGTTATAGCATTTCCCATAAAATGTTTAAATATAAAAAAATTGTTAGCATGTTTTCAACAGAAAGCCTATTAGTTTCCAAATCCCCTGGGTGATGCGTGTACGCTTTAATGGTTTTACCAGTTATTAGGTCACATTAATTATAATAATAATAATTATATATTATTATTACCTGATAGCAATTATAATAATAATTCCTAAACAACAGTAATTAATATCATAATAAATAATATTATTACATAATCTCAACTACCAAAAAGAAGTTTATATAAATTAATTTCACATTATGTGAAATACATGAGAGTACTACACTGCTAAATTCTGCGAAAGTAAAGAAAACTAAAAACTAAAGAAAAGTAAAATCACGCAATCGATGAGGTGAAACATGTTTATGTTTTCACTTTGTACTTGTAGATTCCTCGTTGTAGTTAAAAGGCAGATGCACATTCCAAACTAATGCATTCATTATTTGATAGAAAATGTACTCAGGAATTCTGAAAAGAATGTCAGTATTCCATTTGCCTAGATCTAGAGTTTCAAATAGCCTCCTACATGCATTAATAAATACTGTAATGATATAAATGAATCAACAATTATATTTATTGAATTAAATAACCGTATCGGTAGTACAAACCTTTTTAGACTAATACTAAATATACTTAACTAATTAATAGTATTAAGGTTTATTTTAATAATCCAGTTTTGTCATAATATTTTATTGCATTTTAGAATTAATGTTTTTAATCTAGTTGCTGTAATAAATTGATACAATGTTGTTTTGCGCTTGATACAAATAATTAAGTCGCTTATTTAGTACAAGGAAAAAACAAATCAACTAATTTGTTTCTAATAAAGTAACCTAACCTAAATAAATCCCTCCAAATTTATAGATTATTATTTTAACATAAAATGAAATCAATTTCAAATTGAAACATCTCTGTAGAAACGTAGTTTGTACCCAGACACAAAATATCATAAATTTTATTTAATTTTCAAGGGTTACAACAGGAAAAACAACAGGTGCAAAGGGTTTCTGTTTTGGTTAAGTGCAACCGGGGCAACTGAACAACGGGACAACAAAGCATAACAACGTTTTCCGGGTCCGTTAATATTTTATATAAGAGTAATGCGTCTACAAAAAGAACGAAAATATATCTATAGTTGGTTTTCTTCCTTGAGCCCCCTAATACTTTCACCAACAAAAACTTCCCTTTTTCTACATTATTTTCGTTTGGGGTCAGATATTCTACTTCTTCCTGGATGTCGTCCGTTGATTCGTTCTCGGAATCATCGTTAGTAAGGGAGTCAGGTGGACTAGATTGACTATCTAGTTCAATCGAGTCTTCTTCGACAGGCGCGGACACACTCTTCCCGGGTTCGACTACAAGCTTTTGCCTCCTTACATTTCATCTGCTTGGTACAGCTGCAAATCTTTACTGTTGTAAGTATTCAGCCAGTGCATTATTGACAGCTTGGTCCGATTCTTCTTAGGTTTGCGGATGGGATTTTTCGCAACACAGTCTCCGGATCTAATGGTGCAATTCCAGTGGCTCTGAGCTTATTAGCAGCTTTCCACTTGGTTAGAATGCCTCTCCAATCAATTTTGAAATGTGGAGAAAAACCGACATCCAAAGGTTTAAGTAATATGTGTCGAGTTCTTCGCTAGATGCACAAATGAAATATCATTTTCGGCGCACAATCTTAACAGGTCGTTAGGAAAATGAAACGATAAGTTGTCTCCAATTAAGACTTTGCGGCATTCCAGTCTCTTGGCATGTGACAAAAACGTAGAAACAAACCAATCACTAAAAGTTTGAGCGTCCATCCAACCATGGTATGTGCGGTAGAAACGAGAACCCGTTGCGCAGCATCTTTGATTACAACAGGGTGGTCCATTTGGGCCTTTCCCGGTCCATTGTAACCATAACTTCACTCATTTATAGATTAGATAAGTGATGGTAGAAGTTATGAGAGAAGCTATGGATATTTATATATGACATAAGGTGGTAAGAGTACACTCGACGCGGAACCACACATCATAATTGACGTCACACTTTTCGTGAATTTGCAGATACGTTCGGGGTATTTAGTGCCCCTCCGAAACAGCATTCTCTTCTGACCTGGATAGTTTTGTAGGTTCGCCCCATTATAATAAAAATATGAGTCCCCGGGACTCCTTGTAAGGTTATTATGGGACACTTCTTCTTTATATCTACGCAAAAGAGAATATGCCCAAATTGTCGTCGGTATATTATTCTCAAAATTTTCTACAGTGCGACCCGGACCGTCTAGTTAGTTTTTGGCAAGTTGCCTAACATTTAATAGTGTCAAAGAGAATCCCCATTCCACGCACGAGAAAATAGCCTAAATGAAGGATTTTTCTTCCTTTGTAGAAAAAACAGACTGATCACCATTTTTGCCACCACGTCGTCCATGATAACGATTGTTGAGAAACCCATTTGGAACTTATACACCTTTGATGCTTTTCCTATGCCCCACCCATGGTTCACAATATTTTGAAGGGCAAATTCTAAGTTCTCGTTAGAGTAGTTTTTGTAACTTCTCGCATGAGTAACTTCTCGTATGAGTGCTAAAGTCAGGTGTTTTTTCTTTTAAAAGGCGATCGAATTCACCCCAGACCGATGATCAATTTCACCCAACAGTTGTGATAAATTACACCCCATGAGTATTTTTTTTTAATTCCCCGCTTTTCCCCTTTAAACATTGTCAAACTGGCAGCCTGTAAGACATAACCAAACCTCACTATTTACGACATTGTAGGTAAATAAACTTAAAAACAAAGAGTTTCCAACGTACCTTGGAAAGTTCTCGGTGTACCAAAAATGATGAAAATGTAGGATTACTTTAAAACTTATTTTTTTGAAGAAAACTTATTGAAGAATATTTTGCCAAACAAAACATAAGCATGTTCTAGTATCTAGTTGTTCATTGACTAAATGAAACAAGGTTGCCAACTTGATACTTTCAAATAATGCGAACGCCAAATTCAAAAATATTGAAATTTGATTTAGGGATCAATTTCGCCCAATTTTACGGTAGCCAAAAAATATGTCATACTCAGGGCCAGGTTTTGCATTAATCCTCTAGTTAGATAACTTCGAAGTAATAGTTTAGTAACAGATATGTTTGTCTTTTTCTATTGAGGATAAGTGTCAATTAAGTTATATATAGTATTATATAGTTGGCATTCTGTAAATATCAGATTGAATTATTTTGAAGGGGATGAATTATACGGGAGGAAAAGGGGATGAGGAAGGAATGGGGAAGGGATGAGGAGTGGCAAGGGGATCTGGGGGAAGTAGAGGGGGTGAAGTTGGAAGAAGATAGGGTAGAGGAGATGAGAATGGAAATCAGTAGGATAATGAAAGGGGGTTCGACAGGGCTTGACAGGATTCCAGTGGATGTAGGGAGTGTGTGAATGAAGAGAGAGTGTTAGCTTTGACAAGAGGATTGAACAGTATATGTATGGGAAGGGTCAGCGTGCCAGAGGAATAGAAGAAAGGTGAAATTGTTCCGGTGAACAAGGGGGGTGAGAAGGAGAGTGTGAGTAGTTATAGGGGTATTACAATTATGGATGGGCTTTATAGAATGTATGCGAGGATAGTGAATAGTAGGTTGGAAGAAGAGGTGAGGGTGAAAGGGATTCTATCATTTACGCAAAATGGGTTCGCGGAAGGTAGGGGGACCTCGGACAACATCGTCACTATGAATTATGTAATCAACCAAAATTTAGCGGCGAGGACAAAGGTGTATTTGTTGTTCGTGGATATTAAGGCAACGTTTGATAGAATAAAGCGTAATTATTTGTGATTGAGAATGGTTCAGGTTGGGATATCACTGAGTTTGGTGAGAATGATAAGGGGCATGAGTGAATGGTACGAATGTACGAAAGTGACATAATGCAACAGGTGTTGCAAATAACACTTTATCAGATGCCACATTATAGAAGTGGAGGTGTCTCCCAGTGGGAGACGTCTCTGTTGGATATGTTTGTCAAGTTGCGCACATGTAATGAGTCCAGAAATCTCAAATATCTTGGGGTTGTTGTTTTTTCTACTTATTTACTGTTTTATTAATTATTTCATCTTTGTAACTGGGGTTTGGACACAATTTGTCCAAGCCCCAGTTACAACCGAAATCGTACATTAGAGAACACAAATGTTTTCAGACTTATTACATGTGCGCGATGGCGCTAGCTACAAAAATGTCAAGAAAAAAATTGTTATATCTTTGCAAAATCAATTAATAATAATAAATACGAGCAGAATCTGGAAAGAAGTGAAATAAAGTACAATTTAGAAAGCGAAGCATAATTAATATGCAACTGAATAAACAATCGCAGTTATTAGTAGTTGAAATACAACATGCAGCACATCGAGTGCCAGCAATGATTGCATGACATGTTCAGTTCTCATTTAAATAACATTCAATTAGGATACGGAACGTTTAACAATTACATCAAAGCAGTAGCCTCCAAACATGTTTAACTTCTGATTTCTCGAAATAGTGAATAACAAACATTTCACGTAAAGTGTTCTATAATATCAGATTCATATTGTTTTCATGAGAAAATAATACTATATTACGTATTAGTAGAACCTTTTATACTCACTTGTCATTTAAAATGGAGTTGTTGCTGTTGGAATAATTCGAGTTTTAATTTGTTTCATTCGAATTGACGCCAACTCTAGATTCAATTGTAACGCACATATCAAATGCGATAATATGTGGCGAAGGCATTGTTTACACTAATTTAATTACTGTAATATTGTATGCTTACTTTTCGGCCATATCATTATAATAAATATGAATTAAAAAATCATTTACATGTCATAGCCAAAGTAAAAACTAGTCGCTGAATTAGAAAGTGTAGTTAAATGTACAATCTGAAACCGTCAATAACAAAAACATGTAGTAAGCTGCAGTACTTCCAGATAATAGACCTCATAAAATGTAAAAAAATGCTTCTATAATTTTATGTGTTTCTACATTTAATGCAGGTGACAATAAATCTTGAAAGCTGTTACAGTTAGATCTCTCATCTCGGGTATCATTTTAAAGATTTTCAAAGAGGCTATCAAAACGTATCAAATGCTATTGTAATGACCTTGTTTTGGGATTCTACTGTAGAGATTTTAGATACTTTAAATGATCAAAGGGAATAATGTATCAATGACAGGAAATCGCTAAAATCAATAATATCCATAAAATAATTTAGCAATGTATCATTATAATTTCGGAATAAATAAAAAGATTCATTCTATCCGAAAAATAGACACACGTAATGATTCAGGACGAATGTGTTTCTTTGGAGACGAGGGGTAATCTCGCCGCGACGCAAGAGACTAGAAAAGACTCTAAAACGAAAAAGAATTTTTAGTTTATGAAGTTAGAGAGGGAGAGAAGAAATAATTTAAGTAATAGTTTTTCTAATAAGCAGAAGTACGATGTAACAAACTCCGGGTGAAACTTAGTACGAAATATGGTGTGGCGGTTGACCTGAAAATATAAAAGTAAAAACTGTGCAGAAAAGAGGGCCAAATTTTGTCAGATTTTTGATCAGTTCATAACCAGTTCTAAATTAGATTTTTTAAGAGTCTTAAAGTTCATTTCTATAACATACGTATCATTTTCAATTATGGCAGACGTTTAGATGTAGGTAAGCGATTATTTTATTATAAAACTTGATTAAGGAACTGAAACACCTTAAGTTCTTTTGTTTTTATTCTGAGTAAAAAATTTTATTCAATGTAACTAATTTTCATTTCTGAACAACCTAACAATCAATTAACTTTTATTCAAATGTTGTTTACTAGTTTTTATACTGCAGAATTGAGTCTAAAATTTACCGGTGGACAATAAACCTTTATGCAAATTAAATAAATCTTCGTTAGTCAGCCAAGCAATTATTAATTACACTCTGATTATTATAATTAATTAAATGTTGCTTGGTCGTTATTTGATTTATTTTCGTCTTGGAGGAAAATTGTGTGATATCCATATTCACATTTAAGTAAATTAAATAGATCTTAACCGCTGCTTGCTTTATAATTTGGAAAAATTCATTGATCCTCAATAATTGATGTTGCATGTGTGATATTCTTGTTTTTGTAGAATATATGAATTTAATTTAGGGTTTAAAAATGTAGTAATTAAACAAGCATTTTTACTTATAAAACAAAAAACAATAGATATATTTATTATACAATTTGTATATGGTATCTTCTACAATCTAAAGCTTATATATCGAATCTAATATTGAGTAATATATTGAATATCGAATGTCCTTTAAAAATAATATACTGTACATACATATATATATATATATATACAAGATAAAACCGCGCCCAATTAAAGGGTTGATGGCAGTTCAAAATATTGGCATTGAATTAGTTCGTACATTAACTTCATGGAAGGACATCCACATATGTCGTTAACTACCATTTGTTATAAACACAATTAATTATTACGCCTTTAAAACACACGTAATGTTTATATTTGACACAAAATACATATCAAGGTATAAATTATAGAAAACTAATAACTTAATGTTAAACACCAATATTATAGGGAATTTTAGAGATAATTCTACTCAAAATTATTTTGTTGTTAATAGAGTATTTTAAAGCAATGCTGTTTTATTACGATTTAATTTATTTAATTCATGGAGCGTACTTGCTTTATTAAGATTGAATCCTGATTTTAATCAAGCAAGGTTTTATACATTAATGTTTACTTTTATTAGTGTATGATTTTATTTAAACACCAATTAATTGTTTATTAATTTTAACTACGCCCTTAATACATCAGTGATAAGAGCCTACCATCTCCCAGTTGAATTGAGTGTGTTTACCTGGAAGTAGACTTTATTTATCCAGTTAGGGCTCACCCAATAACATGTGAGAAATTTCAAGTGACAATATATATAATATAGGAAGTATCAGATTAGTAGACTCAACAACTCACACGGTTGTGATGAGTATCTTTTAGTGCTGAATAGGTTTACGAAATTTACGTTTTTCATCATTCAGACGTTTAGTGTTTCATAATTTTTTTGTACTGTGAACTTTAACTTAGTTCACGCTCGTTCTATAGCTTAAATAATAAACACTTCTTTGGTATAACAAAATTAAAAGCAAATTTGGAACGGTTATATCGGGAAAGCTTTTGAGGAACAGGGTGCTTAAATTGAGTTTATATTTTATATAAGTACTTTAAGTAGTCTAAGCCTCTTTAATCTTGGTATATACACACGAAGTTTTGTATGTGTCGAACAATAATTTTTATAACAATTAAGATAAAAAGTAAATCCAATAAATCCAAGTTATTTCAAAAAGAAATCAATGCTAACAATTGACACGATTTCATTCGCAATTTGAACAATGAATCTGTGCTAAATTTCAAATCTAAGTCCTATTGAAATAGATAGTAAATTCTAGCAATTAAAAAGTTTAACTAAAATCATTTATAATTAGGAAGATTATTATTTTATGTTTTATATCGAGCATCGAAGCGTTGCTTTTAGTCTTAACAACAATAATACTTAATACGAAAACGTATTTCAACTATGCAGACCTAATTAATGGAAATAATAAATATAATTAGATTTTTATATGCCTCGATGAAGATTTGGGTACTTATGCATAAATCATATTTACACTAAACCTATTTTCTATGAAACTATATGGCGTAAAGTAACTAACATAATATAAAACTGTTTTCTTGTCAGATTCAATGTTATTTATTTAGACGTAAAAGAAATATATATATATATCAGGATGTCAATAGTGCCATGTTATTATTTTCCAATTCACTGCTGTTTTCTATAGAAATTATCTTGTGTATAAACATATTTTAACATATCAGCGTTTCCCAACCAGGTTTTCCCGAAAGCCTAGGGTTCAATGTAAAATTGTTATTGAAATACGGAAATAACACGTACGTCATAAAAGGGGAAACAGTTTTTTCCTGATTCAGTACTGTCCTCGGGTAACGTCGGAGCTAAAATTAGGGATCTCAGTTGTTAAATAAATCAAAAGTAAGTATTTTACATTAAAGTATACCGCTACTTAATGGGAACTTAGGGAACGTAAGTAGCGTCACTTAGTGAGAAGCATTTTGTCTATTATTGTTAGATTGCAGGGTTAGCCTCGCTTAGCGGCAGCGGATCTAGTTTAGTCTTGCTTAAAGTACAGAGTGCTAATGCGCAGTTTTTAATTTACTACTTTTAGTTTAGATTTTATTTCTTTTATAGATTTTAGCAGTGGCGATTCTTGAAAGCATACAATCCAGATAGTTGGTGATGGATATTTACAATCGCATACAGAATTTCAAAAGACTGACAGATTCGTAGTTACAATGAAAGTTATTTATCAATGAGACTTACATGACTGGTGGTCCAAAATGTCTTATTCCATTGTGTCTCGTTTGTGGTAAAAAAAATTTCGAATACAGTAATGTCCCCAACAAAACTGAACAGGCATTTCAGAATTAGTATGATAATTTGAAAAATAAAACTGATTATTTTAAAACATAATAAAGTTTCCAAATACTTAGAGTACTGCTTTTGTAAACACATTCACAGCTAGTGAAAAGCCTCAGGAAACAACTTGTTTGGTAGCAGAACATATTGCACACAAAAGGAAAACTCACATAGTCGATGAGAATCTGAGTATGTCCTCATGTAAAATTATAGTTGGGAGAAGATGCAGTAAAGAAAATTGAAAATATTCCACTTTCGGAAGATGGCAGATCAATGTTCAATGTTCCAATCAATGTTCCATTTAGGGCGTAGTTAAAATTAATAAACAATTTATGAATTAACAATAAACCAATGATTAATGAAACATTGCTTTATAAATATCAAGCTTTAGTCTTAATAAAGCAAGTACTTTCCAAGAATTAATAAAATATAATCATAATAAAATACTACTGGGCTTAAAAATGCTCGATTAACAACAAAATAATTTATTTTACATGCAACAACAATTATTGTGGATTTTAGACCTTTTCCAAATACTAAAACAAGTACTGATTAGGATTTATCCTGTCTACATAAATTTTCCTCTGATTCGAAAATAAATAAAATAACGGTTGTTTACGCAGTAAACAGAGTAATGTCTGGAGGCTACAGATTCTTCAAATCTGTAGACTCCAAGACATTGCTCAAATATAATTCTGATTTGAGTCATGCAGAAAAATTTCTTTTAAACCTTGATAAATCAATAAAAGTCTCCATAATGATGGATATTCATTTGCGTAATGACATTCGGTACTCAGGTTCATAATAACAATTGGAATATCAGTACACTATACTAACGTTCGTCCTTGGGAAAAAATAACGTAGAAATTTCTTTAGGAGGCGTTCAGTTGCGTTCAGGAGGCTAATGAGTGACAGAGAATTGGAGTAGATATAAGAACTGCTTATACATAATGTATTTGGAGTCTCTTCATACAATCTGCAACAAAGCCTTTGTCGTAGTTTTGACCGGGGCATGGAATTACCTCTTCCATGGCATTATGATAAACTCGCAGAAACCCAACAAGTTGAAATTGTAAAGTTATTGAAACTAACAATGAAGTAGATTTACTTTCAAGAAAAAAGGTGGATTCGTAATCAGTGCCATCAAATTAGTGAAAGACACTTGCAATAGAAATCGTCTAAGCTAAAGCTTTACTAGACACCTATAGTGAAACTATTAAATTTTTTTTTGCAATATCATAGATTTCATAATAGCTATAAATATAATAATAACATATGCCATACGCAGTCCGTAAGCGAATTTTCTCTTTAAAATGCATTTAATAATTACCTATATTTATTAATTTTTTTAACGGATGTTTAATTAGTTACGTTATATAAATATAATATATAATTATACAATGAGAATATACTTCATTTTTAATAGTGTGAATAATTGAATAATTGTTAATTAAATGAAAAAAAATTGTACTAAGCACATGTATTTTGTTTGTTATAGAAAAGTGGATTACTAAGTTGTAATTGATTGGTCAGTGGTGGCAACCAAGGGGAAATGCGGCTGCACATAATTATATTGGCCAGTCTACTTTGTCATGGCGTAAGTATGTAACCTAGATAAGTCTTCAATATTGTTAAAATTTATTATTATTTGAGACATGCCATACT
>WYDF02202778.1:0-21498 GCA_009867245.2 Adranes taylori | reverse complement strand
GAGATCTATCACATCTTATATTATCTCCAGATTGGTGCAATACTAATATGCTACCAATTAACGTCACAAAATGTAAAATGTCTTCACAAAATGTCTTCACGCAATTTCAATGTATTATTATATCAACTTATCTCAAGCCGACAATTCAACATGTAATGTGTTATGAAGCCTTTGTATCTGAATAAGGGTTGTTTGGTGTTTTCGTTTGGTCTAATTCTGGAGTATGAGCATGAATATTGTTGTTTAGCAATTACTTGAACTTGTTTGTTTCTCTTTTCTCTAATATGTATCAATTTATGCCAATCAGCCTAATCTCTACTATCCAAATATATGTAGAGAATCGTAGCTGAAGACATCACCACTTTCCTACTTGAAAATGGCACTCTTGGAGAATCGCACATGGATTCCTCACCGGGCGATCGGCCACTAGCAACCTGCTAGTAGCACTGGATCTAGTACACTAGTAAATATGGTAAGGGTGAATCCCTGGCCATTTTATATCTGGATTTCGAAAAGGCGTTTGATAAAGTGCGGACGGAACGATTACTGTACAAGCTAGATCCAATGGGAATCAGAGGTAACCTCCTCAAATGGATCATGAACTTATCAGATCGTACCTACCGAGTTCTGGTAGAGGGCAGTTACTCTTCAGAGTACAGCACCCTTAGCGGCGTGCCACAGGGTTCTGTTCTTGGACTCCTGCTATTTCTGTGCTACATCAGCGACATGTCCAAACAGTCACCAAATCGGCAGATGGCAGATGATACGAAGATTATTGAGTACTCAGATGATCCAAATGATAACAAGCAGGTAATCCTGCACGAAATATAAGACTGGGCACTACAATGGCTCCTGTCATTAAACGCTGGTAAATATACGGTTTTGCATATAGGTGCGGGAAAATGTTACTCAGTTGCTAATGAACCAATGAGAACAGTAGCTTCGCAAAAGGATCTTGATATTACAATAAGCACAAACTTGAAATGGGACGGGTATATAAATGGGGTAGTAAAAAAAAAGCAATCTATTGTATGTAACGAAGAAGGCATTTCCAAATATATCAGCAAGTGCCTTCTTAATTATTTACAAAACATACATTCGCTCTGATCTGATCTGGAATCCATATTTCATGAAAGACATTGAGTCATTGGAACGTGTACAGAGAAGAGCTACTAAACTGCCGGCTGAGATTAGGAATCTCTTATGAAGAGAGATTAGCGTTCCTCAAGCTCTCGTCCCTAGTGGAGCGAAGAACTCTCGGAGACCTGATCGAAACCTGTAAAATATTAAACGGGCACTACAGCTGTAACATGGAGGGCATAGGCAGGAAGCACACAAACACCCACTGGCGTGGCCACAAACTAAGCACAGAATTCTGTCGACGCAATCCAAGGAAACACTTTATCTCCAATAGAATAGTAGCACAATGGGTCTCATTGCCAGTGGACGTTGTTAATGCCACATCGAAAAACAAGTTTAAGAACGGACTCTATTGAAACACGCTGGTGCAGTAGCAGTTCTCATCAACTCGGTTATCCAACCTGCTTTAAGAATACTAATACTAATGTACCAATTTATTGTCTATAATTTTTTTTCTTTAATGTGTATATGCATGTGTTTGTATATATATATTTTCAATTTGGGATGTTATATGTAACTAATATGTAACTATTTGTCTATTATGGACTTGCATATGTACAATATTAAATAAATAAATAAATATAGTGCCTTAAAAATCGTATGTATACTTATAATCGTAGAATAATTTTTATCTTTATTTTATAATCTTTAAATAATACATTAAAATGGTTGTTTTAGGAAAACTTATATTGGGCGATATATCATTACCCCCAAAAACTTCCGTGGAACTATTTACCGATACCGTAAATTACGTTGAAGCTGAATTTCATCATATTGAAGCGACACAAAGCCATGGTATAAGAGAAGGTGATGGGAAACCTCTTAAGATGGACAAAAAACATGATAAAAACAAAATGAATAAAAGTGGTAGCAGTAAGACGGGAAAGGATGACTTATCCACAGAGAGCGGGAAAAACAAGAAGAAAGGAAAGTCAAGCAAAACTTCTGTAAAAAAAGGTAAATTGTCTTTTATTTTATTTTTTATTTATTTATTTAAACGGGATCCTCCCCTTATCAGTATACAACAATAAATATGCATTAAAATAGATAAACCAATATAAAATAGATAAAACAATACAAAATCAAAGAAAATATTGGTATCATGTATGAAATATTACAATATCAAACTGTGCATTTCCAATAGTATAAATCATTTATTACAATTAGTTAGAATACATGGCTTATTACTGATTACTTATTTATTTATTGATTATTTCAAGCACTTGTCTAACACACTAAAGACCATCACCATCTCTAGAGCCAACGATTCTCTCTGTTGTTTGAATATATTTTTAAATCCTTTTCTTAATTTTAGAATCTTAGAATATATTGTAATTGATGTTCATTCAAAGATGTGTTTAAATTTGTTTTTCAGTTCATGTAAAGAATCAACAGATAAATCTATATGTTCGGCTATATTGTTAGTTGCATTCATCATTTTGTTAGTAGGTTCATAGTAGAGATAATTAGTAGAGAATAGTAGAGATAATTAGATGCACGGTATTTGGTGTAAAATATTGTATCTGCTATCTCGATTTGGAACTTTAAATCTGACATCTTTTAGTAACCCTATACAGTTAATCTGTCCATGAACCATTTTATATAGCATGCATATATCGACAATCTTCCTTCTATTCTCTAAGGTTGGTAGATTTATATATGCACGCACGTTATCCGTTACAATTTCGTTCGACAATCCTAGCTTGAACCTCATTATTTTAAAAAAATTAGTTTACACTTTCCAAGGAATTGACATGATTCCTATAGTGAGGTGACCATATACAGCTTGCAAATTCAAGAATATGACATATTAGAGATATTTACATATGTTTATATGTGGAAGGCTTAAAGGTATTTGAATATCTTGTAATAAAACCTACTATTTGTAGACTTTTGTTTATAGTATATTCCACATGCAGGTCCATTAAAAGTTCCAATATTACGCCTAAATCACAAACTTTTTTTACTTCATTAAGTTTTGTGCTATTCAAAAAGTATGTTGAGCTAACTATAACTTTCAGCTAACTAGAATGCCTAACAATACGACTTGCAATAATTATTTGCTTAGCGAATTCGGATGCAAAACTAGCTACTTGTATCATAGTCCGATAAGCTGAATGTTGAGAATAGGAAATACAATATCCCACCAATCGTGCAAAGTAAAGTTGATTCATCACTTTCCAACATATTTTTTGAAGAGATTAAATTGGTGAAAACGTTGAAGTTCTTCTCACGAAAAAGTTCAACATTCTCAACACGAGATAATCAGAAGTAAACATTGAATCGCTCTTGAGTTGGAGTCGACTTGAATGAAAACGAGAAGTATCCCAAAAACTTCATGTTTAATTGACACGTAGATGTAAAGTTAATCAATTAATTAGTTGTACTAATAATTTTATCATTAAGCTAAACTAATTAATTGATTATCGTTACTTACATACGGGTCATTTAAATATAAAGTTTTTGAAATACATGTTTTAATTTTTCATTGAGATAATCAAATTATACATCTCAACATTTTGCGGGCTACAAAAGTTGACACTCATTTATCTTTGCGGATGCCTCTCTACATTTCCAAGAACATGTTAATTCTGTGATAGGTAATCAAAAGAGTTCCTCTATTCTAACTAAATTTTAATCATTGCACAAAAAAATCATTGGGGTAGTACTGTTATTCGCATATAGCATGTATGCGTTTCTCTAACTGGCTCCTGATTACTAAACTGTGCACTCGTCTATAAAAATTACCCTAAACTGATTCATGAAAATAAAGATAAGCTATAAAATTATCCTGAGTTCATAATATTTTTGAAGGTTCAAAGGTCAAAACGAAATCATCATCATCATCAAGTTTAGGAAGCAAAGGAAGTAAGAGAAGTAAAGGAAGCGGAGGCAGTAAGAAAGGTAAAAGAGCTAAAGGGTCATTAAAAGGAAGCGCTGATCTAATTATAACCAAAGAAGATAAATTTACACAAATACCAGAAGTTATTGAAGTGTACGAAGCACCCGAAGAAGATAAAACATCTCTTGCTGAACCTGGTGATAGAAACTGGATTTATACGCAATTACCAATACCGGAAATGATCGAAAAAGCTCTGGCAACTTTATGGGAGAATGCAGAAGATATTTACATCAATGACATAAAACAATTATTTTTCAGACGCCGTGTACAACATAATTCCATGGTACCTTATTGTGCTGCGCTCTTGAAAAGTATGGATTTGTATATTAATCGACCTGATGATAGGCAAAAATATGTTTCTGAGTTTCAAAGGTATTATAATGAGTTTCCGGACGATATGCGCGAAGATGATGAAGTTAAAGCAGAAATACATTACAGGTACTATGAAGCACAATTAGAAATTATAAAATTTGTTGTTTATTTTTGCAATTTCCGAAAGACTCATTTTTAGGTTAAACAGATTAATTATAGCTTTGCCGCGTGAACAGGTAGTTTTAAAATCTTTAGGTGCTTCAAGCATAGCAGATAGCCTTCCCAAATAAAATAATTATTACTCCATACCATTCCAATTTTCTGAATCTCAAAATTTCATTACTTAAACCTTATAGAAAGCTTTTCTTCTGAGTTTTATGTCAAAAATGCACGCTTACTTTATGTTTTGTTGCAAACATAATAGTGAAAACAAAAAACTTATTCAATAAATATTTTGTTAAAACAAAAATAGGTTCAAGTGGTTTGGAATAATATTTAATTAAGGAAAACCTTGGTGCTCCTACCCCAAGATATTGTTTTGTTTATTCCAAGCAGATTACAACGTGACGCGTTTCGACACTATAACTGTGCCATCATCAGACTACATCTTATGTAGTCTAATAATGGCCAATTGTAGTGTCGAAACGCGTCACATTTAAATCTGCTTTGAATAAAATAAACAATATTTTGGAGTAGGAGCACCGTAGTTTTCCTTAATTAAATATTTTATTATCTTATTTTACTTTCACTAGAATTATTGAATTGAAAGAAACTTTATACGAGTTTAGTGATCTGAGACGAATAGAATGTGAAGAAGAACGAAAAGAGAAAATTAGCGAAAATTGGACCGCCGAATTCTTATATGAAATCGTGAATATTTTCATTAGCATGTTTCAGCTGGAAATCGATCGAATGGCAGATAGTTTACAATTGATAACAGATTATTACAATGCGATTATAACAGGTTTTTATTCTTTATTTAATGAGAATTTCAAAGAATGCTATTTTATTCCTAAAGATAGATTCCGTCTTTAGTTTTTTTACAACTAATCTTCAGACTTTGAAGTCTTGATTTTGAATTTCTGAATTAGTGATCAATAAAGTTCCTGGGAGTAATGTCAATATGTCTTTATTGTTTCAGTACAATACGTTTAGGGTTGTATTTGTGTCGCGGACTTTTAGTTGTCTAGTCTTATAGCTGTGCTTTGCTGTAAAGTTGTACTGTAATCACGAATGAAAATTCTGGGAAATTAGGTTACTCTAACCAAAAGTAATGAAGTACAATGGTCTTATTCTAAGAAGTTTCATATTTGTCTTTTATTATTTCACAGTTATATGCCAATTATTTTGTAGTGGAACACGAAATAAAATAACACCGTGCATGATAGATCACAATGGCAAAATATACGTATCTAACAGAAGAAAATTAATCATATCAGTAAGTAAGAAATATATGGCTTATTAAATTACTACATATTTCAAAGCACAAATTAAACATAAAGCAATTGATCATCATTTCAGACACACCAAATCTTTCAGGTTCCTTTTATTTGTAAAGTTTCAACTTAATTACAAGAAATTATTTTAGTTGATTTTCAATAAAAGATGTTTTTAAGTTTGATTTTAAATTTATATAAAAAATTGCTAAGTAGATCTATATTTCAATTTATTGAACTCAATTCATTTTGCAATTCAAGTACAAATATGTGGTTTCTTATAAGTAGAACTAAAAAACATAATCTTAATTAATCTCATTCAAAACTATAATTATTAACTAAAGGTATTCTTTTATGGAATAGATAATATCTAATGTTCAAAATCGATGTCTTCTGGTTGATACCTGTCTGTTTATGTAGATTCAAATTTCTGCTCTGCTCTTGTTATCTCATGGTTGAGCTTTTGTCCGCACTTGAATGTGATTAATATATATTGCATCCCAGAAGTATTTGGTTTAATCTCATTTTGATACATATGTGATGATCCATGTGTATTTTGTTAGTGGTATATTTGTATTTCATATAGGGTTTTGTTATTCATTATTCTGAAATTCTTCATTTCTATATATGTCGATTGGTTTGAGCCCTTGTGTACCAGGGGTTATTTGTTATGGTTAATATTAATTTATTTTTGTAAAATTTTAGGATCTCTATTGTATGTAGTTCTTTTAATTTCATGACATTATAATTTTCAAAAGTTAGTTGAGTTGGGTATCTGCTAGATTTCGTTATTATTATTTTAATTAGAATTTTTTGGCATATGTAGATATTTTTGCTGATGCTCTAGGTATGTGGCTCTCCATACTAGCAGTCCATACTGTATGATTGACTGAGCTAGTGCGAAGTAGACCGTTTTAATAATCTCCTTATTCAATTCTCTGAGAAATCTGAATACATAATAGTTTCCTATTTTTTTCCGCTAGTTTATTAATATGTAGGTCCCATTTCATAGTAATATCTATTGTTATTCCGAGGTAATAATATTAATAATAATAATTTTTTATTACAGCCAACACAATGGTTTTACAAATCGTCATAAAATAAATATACAATTACAATAAGTTAAAATAAGATTACACAAGATTACATCAGAATTTGACTTATTTACAGTAAAGCTTTGAAATCAGCATTCCAGTTGTCTTGCAATGAGTAGAATGCTTTAGATTTTAGCCACTTTATGATATTTATCTTGAAATCCTTTTGTGCCAGACCTCTGATCTCATATGGCATTTTGTTGTAAATTCTAGTTATCAGTCCTTTTAATGTTTTTGTTAGGCAGTGATAATCGGGAAGAATATTATACTTATTACGCGTGCCATGATCATGGATATCACTGTGTAGTGTTCGTGTTTTAAAGTTTTTGTGAGCATAAAGGAGAACCTCTTATGTAAAGAGACGAAAATTTCAAAATCTCATAGTCCTTGTAGGTTCCTACGGCTCTTCTTTGGAAACTCAAAATGCGTTTTGCTTGTGGCGCTTGCCCCCAAACGAGAACTGCGTAGCTCATTATAGACTGACACAGAGCTTAATAGCAAGTTTAGAGTGACTCCGATGATAAACACTGTGCAAGCATGCGCATTAAGAAAATGTTGCTTGAAAGTCTTTTTGCAATGAAATTTAGATGACCTTCCCAGTTTAGGCTGGATCAATACAGAGACCTAGGAATTTTACGTCTTCAATCTCATGTTCGACTTTCATCTCTATCTCATTTTCGGTATTTCATGATATCTGTTTTTGGTACAGTATTTGTGCATTTGCACTTTATCCTCACACAGTTTTCCTTATGTATTTTGAGATTAGTAATGTTTTTTGTCTCTACCTCCTCTAAGTCCAGATGTGTATGCTCTCTCCAGCAGTTGTTGGTGTGATACACTGTCAAATCTTTTTGATATGTCAAGGAATATACCTATATTGTTCGTATTGCGAAATCCATATTGTTCAGTTGTTAGTAAGTATTGTATATTTTTCGAAGAAATTGATGATTCTTTTTTTAATGATTTTTTAACGTAATTTAGCTGTTTGGTTGATATCAGTGATATAGCTCGGTAATTCTCATTTTTTCCTAAATGTCCTTTATGTGTGGGTTTTATAATTGAAGTTCGGACAATGTACCATTTGTTATACATATATTAAATAATATGGTCATGGGAGGGATTATATATTCTTTCATTGTTTTTATAATTTTGGTTTGGGTGATATTTTGTCGACTTCAGAGTTCACGTCATTTTTTCGTTCTCTTACGTATTTCTTCTGTTATTTCTTTTAGTACACATGTTTGTGAGATGCTTTTAATTTTTAGTTTATAGTTTGGGTTTGCTTTTA
This sequence comes from Adranes taylori, assembly GCA_009867245.2. Classification (NCBI taxonomy): domain Eukaryota; kingdom Metazoa; phylum Arthropoda; class Insecta; order Coleoptera; family Staphylinidae; genus Adranes; species Adranes taylori. The sequence goes on along the minus strand of WYDF02202778.1, from coordinate 13,326 downwards.
TTGTTTGCATGCTATTCCTGCCTATGTTTGCGTAAAAGGAATTACATTTGTCGCTATTTCTTATAATTTTGTTTTCTTCTGAAATTTGGTTAATATTACTTTTCTTTTTAAATTTGTTTATTGATTCATTTATTGTTTGCCATAGTTTCTTAGTGTTACGAATGCAATCTTCAACTTGATTCTTGTAGACATTAACTCTTTCTTTCTTTATTAATCTAGTTAATGTGTTTTTGTATTCTTCTCTTTAAAGGTGGTTAGAAGGATTTTTCTGTGTTTGTATGTATAATTTATTTTCCTTTTGATGGATTGTCCTTTTAATTTTTTCCTTTTGATGGAGTGAGTTATCTCTAGTTGTTCAAAGTTTTTCTTTAAGCTTCTTATGTGTGTATAACGAATGGATAATTCTGATTTTGTTTTTTTGTCCTTCATCTCTCCTTCATCATTCTATTTATAGGTTCGTGAAGAAGATAATTGGATACACAATGCTCATGCTTGGTGTAAAATATTCCAACAGCTCTAGAACCACGTTTCGAAATTCTTATTCTAACATCGTTCAAAAACCCTATGCAATTAATCTGCCCATCAATCAATTTATGTAACATACATATCTTTGGTATTTTCCTCGTGCTCTCTAAAGTTGGGAAATTTATATACGCACGTCCGCAAATTTAGATACGCATTGAATTATCCATTGAAATTTCCTTAGATATTCCTAGGTTAAACCTCATTATTTTAGGAAATTTAATTTGCTCGCTTTCTAAGGAATTGAGATGTCTCCTATATTGTGGTGACCAAACACAGATTGCGAAGTCTAGACTAAAACGTACTAGAGATGTTGTACAGATGTCTAAATCTGGAGGACTCAAAGTTTTGTGAGAATCTCGTATTGGAACCTACAGTATGTAGATTCTTGTTTTTAATAGGTTCAACGTACAGGTCCATTGAAAGTTTAGGATGATTTTAAGTACTTGTTTGAGTTTCGTATTATCCAAAAAGTTTAAGAATTCAATGTTTTTATTGTTAATAATAAAGATAGGGTAATATGCCAACTTTAAGGTTTGTAGAATCCTGAAATTGCCATTTTATAGTAAAACATTAAATACATTATTCCCAAGAACTTTTATTCGGAAGAATTTATATTGTTAAACATAAGGTCTGCATCTTTATTGTTTCACTGCAATATATCAAATTCAGTTTTCACTTCACTAGAATTCTGCAGTTGGCATATTGTAGTGAAACAAAAAGTGGTTGACTTTATCTCCATAAACTTTTATTTGTCAATACGTAGCTAGTTTGAAACATCTACTGTTAAAAACTACAGCATATGTAGTGAAACAATCATATTCTCATTTATTAATCTTAAAAACATTTTGATGTAATTAGGTATGCCATACAATGATAGGCCAATGGAAAAAGACCAGTTACAAATAATAAATATAGAAGTTCGTGAAAATAATCAGTTATCGCATTTTTGTGACTACGTAATTGATTTTTTGAAAAACGTTGATAAGGAACTCACCCAATCACCGTTTGATGATGTTATTGAAGATAGGTATCGTAAATGTCGATCATATCTAAAGCATTGCCAAGACCAGGTTGATAAAATTTTTTCTGAATTGAGTCGTCATTTCGAACCGATTTCTAAAGGTATTAGTGTAGTAAAAGCTTTAGTAAAATGCTTTATACTTTGTATATACATTTTTGAAAATATGTGATGTCTCTATGCTTAATGTAAAACCTAGAGGTTTACCTAAGAAAATGTGAATTATAATACATATGGTGTTTTGTAATCACGACGAGTGGTATGTCACAAATTTACCAAAACAAGCAATAAACATAACAATGTAGCCATAATATCAAGTAGAGTTCACAAGGATCCAATATGTTTCTCTTTTAGATTTAAGGCAATGGAATGCGGTATATTATTTTTAAGTTTTAAGAAAACATAAAAAAGGTGATGGTGAAAGAAAAAATGAACAGAAAGCATGATATATGAATTTTTAATTTCCTTTAATCTCATTATTTAGTTTTATTCTAACGTAGTAAAATATTTTGATACTTTAAAAATTGTTTTCCATTCTAATCTAATAGGTAAGCAACCAAAAATAGCAAAATTGGGAAAATCTGAGACAGGCTATATTAACGAACCAGCGGCGGAAGTTAAAGGTGCTTTTCAACGTCTTCTAGACGAATTAAATTGTGGACTAAAAGGTGAATTGGCGAGATGCCAAATGCGCATGGAGATTATTCGTAATGTAGCTGATGTAGATATTCACGAAACACTACAAAAATTAAAAGATACATTTTTTACTGCCCATTCACTAATCGCAGCACGCTATCAGCGAGATATTGAAAACATTAATGCGTTGTGTAAATTAATTGGATACGCCACTGAAGGTTAGAATTTATTATTTATATTTTTGGATGGGGTTCTTTCGTTATTTATACAACATTCAAGGATTATACGAGATTCTTACAGTAGTTTTTTTTGTAAAGGTGAAGTAACACTTCAACCAGAAATACGTTTCGAAGGCGATCAATTAATAATCGATCAAAGTATCGTTCTCTTTCCTGATCCAGTTCCACAAGATATCGTACTACCAACTCTCAGTCACGATCAACATTATTTTACTGTCGAACAATTACTGAAAATCATAAATATCTTATACGATTTGGCACCGAATGGTCTAATACCGCAACGGACATTTATTTTTATCCTCCAAGATTTGATTGTACAATGTTTAGAAGACGGTAAATATTTGTTAGTGCCCAAATTATGGACGCATCTGGAGCCACATCAAGTTAATAAATTGGTGAAAACTTTATTCAAGGATATTGAATATATTGATTGGAGAGATTTTATTATTTATAACTTGAATGTTCCATATCCAACTATTGATGAAATCTTACAAGTAAATATAGTTTTAAAATTTTTTCATCTGTTTTTAAAAACTTATTTGAATTAATTTTTTTAAGGCTAGGAATCAGTTGCGCCTTTTAGATCCGGATTTAACAGAAATTATTTACAAGTATCATATGTTGTGTGTTGATTTCTGGTTCGATACAGTTTTAACTAAAGTCGATTCTGATAAAATCAAAAATCTCTTGGGCAATTTATGCGCCATTGATGAGGATAGAATGAATTACACGGCGATGCTGTTATATTTTTGTAAAGCTATAAATCCTGAACTTGGACTTGCTAAAGCTTTAACGTTAAGTTTAGGTAGTATAAGACATTATTTTTGCACAAGTAGTTTTTTTTCTTTGAAAGTTATTCCCAGGTATATTAATAAAAATGTTAGCTTATAATAAATTAGGCACAACGCTACTTTTGAACTGTCTAAATGAACTAGGCATGTCTTAAGAAGCTTCCGGGTTGTTTTCGTATGAGCATCTAAGTGGATATTTAGATTGAAGTGTTTTGATCTGGCTCTTATACGTGGTAGTTGTGCAGTGCTCATAAAAATCACTTGGAAATTAATAGTGAAGTTTGTGGATTTTGTTAAAAATAGGAAGTTGTTAGCTTCTGACTTTCTCTGTGCCATACATAGGTATACAGAATTACAGTGTCTCGACCAATCAGAGGCAGGAATAAAGGATCAAGTGACCTTAGCATGTTTCTCGCAGGCATTCGGGCTTAAAAGAATCGTCGGATTTTAAAAATCCATATTTCACAAAGTATTACAGGCATAATATGAAGTGATACATCACAAAGAATTCGAAAAGGTCTAAATTTAAAAGGTGTGCTTGCAAACTTCGATTTAAATCACCAAGTCGTAGCATGGACTCTGTTTGCAAAATTGTAACTAGATTTGTATCACGAATTGATTATCGGTTGTTAGGTGTGATGTGCATGTCGAAAACAGTACGAAACTGAACTGCCAAAGCATCAGAACATTCTGCAATAACATAGGTTCCGTAAGCAAATGTAAAAGCACCGGTAGAACATTCTTTTCTGACGGCACAGTGGAGGTGTTCTGACGGCCAAGTTGTGACATTTGGTGTTCAATGTCACAACTTGGTATTCTACAGAAAAACTGCCTGGAAGATTTTATCATGGCGATTGTTTTTCAAATCATATGTTGCAGTTGTGGCTGTTTCCTCAATGAACAGAGGATTCAAATAACTTCATCTTCTAACAAGCTGGGGTCCTATCTCAATGGCATGGTAAAGTGCGTCGCTATCAAAACAAGATACTTCCTCTGACACAAGCGTGTGTGGGCTGAAATGGACCCCCTTTTAGATGTGGCGTGTTACGGGAGGAACTCACATAGAATATTTGTGATGGTATGAATAAAAACTTGAATACTTTTCTTTTCTTCTGAAAAAGTATTCTAAAAAATTGAATATTTTTCTTCTCATTTGTCATTTAATATTATATCTATAATACTTTAAAATAATATAGGTTTTTAAAACCCCATCATTCTTTTAACCTTGTATTTTAAATTGATATGCTCCCACTACCTTGAACTTAATTTGCCAGAAAGTTATATATTTGATCACCATTAAAGAAAATTGAAATAGTTTTCCAATGTACAAAAAAAGTTTATACATAATCTTTCTTACCTATTGTTCGTTCACCTGGACTTGTAGACGAGTTCTTTCCTTCGAGCATAAACGGCAAGTGATCTTATTTTTATATTAATATCTGTTTTCACGCCTTTTAGTCGACGCATATGTTAAATAGAATGGATATTTCATGAGTGTACGGACACTCGGTGTATATTAATATAATGATTGAAATTAATATAATCATTTGTGTATCTGAAAATTTTACCCCACTCGGGAATCGAACCCGAGTTTCCCGATTACCGGTCAGGTGTTTTGACTACTAAACTAGCGGGCCAAGGATTTCAAAGAAATTATTTCTTATGTGTAAAAACCTTGTATGATTAATCTACAATATGTACTTATGAACAAGTATTGCAGTTTCCAACATTACCGTCAACGCATAAATCATGCGTCTTCATGCAGCTGGCACCACTAGTCTTGTTTTGATCTAATTTGTATATTAATTTCTGTTGTCACGGCTTTTAGCTGGCTCGCATGATAAATAGAATTCTATTTATTACGCGAATATAGGTACATATGGCTGAAGGCGCATGATGTATGCGTTGACAGTAATGTTGGAATCTGCAATACTTGTTCATAAGTACATATCGTAGATTAATCATACGAAATTATTTGTTCTTTGAAATCCATGCCCTGTTAGTTTAGTGGTCAAAACACCTGACTGGAAATCGGCAGGCTCTGGTTCGATTCTCGAGTAGGGTCAATTTTTCAAATACACCAAGGATTGTATTAATTTCAATCATTATATTAATACACCGAGTGCCCGTAAACTCTTGAAATATCCATTCTATTATAAATGTTACAAATGAAAACTTAACAATAAAATATAGGTTATTTTAAAGGGATTTTCATTTAAATGTCATTTTGAACAGAGGAGAGCGAAATTTAAAAACGGAATTTATTATGGAAATTTCCTATATTTAATTGATACTAGTGATTGTTTGAAAATTTCTATTGAAAATTATCGTTGTAGATAAGCATTCAGTATTTGGTACCAGTCATCTTGTTAAGCTGTTATAACCTTAAAAATGACTTCATCGCTTAAATCAGTCTTTCAGTATAGAAAAATCGTGTGATTTCTGCTGAATTTATGTTTCATTCCTTTCAAGAGATTTCTTATTATATCACAATCATGTTATTTATAACACAATCATATACTCTTGTAAACAATTGCGGAGTAACAGCGCGACCGGCTTATACTGAGATGATATAGGGGTGGTTAGGGTTACTTTAATTGTCCAAGTTCCTAATTACTAATTGTTTGGATGAGGGGCATCTAATTGAGTTATCTCACCGTTGGTTGTTTAAAAATTGCATTATAATTTAATATAAGTCTTTTAGAAGAATATAGAAATGCAACTATACATGTGCTTATTCTTATACGACGAATTTCAATTTGATTTTCTAAGCCATGTGATCCCGTGTAGTAGAGGACTAGTCTCACAAACTAACGCAATGAAGCTATGCGAAAATAGAGGGTACTAATGTTCTAATTTCAAATCATATTTCATTTTAATGAATCAACCAAATACAGTTCGAATAACATTTAATTAATGAAGTAACCGCTGTAAGAATTCACTTCGTGTCATAAATTTTTACAATCAAACAATTCAAGATATTTATAATTTCATCAAGTTTATCATTTAATTTTTTTTAATGGTTTTTAAAAAAATCACATTACCTGTTTTTTTTTAAATCAATTAGAAATTCCTAAACATCAATATGCAGTTTTCGAAATAATTAACGCACATAAATTTTAACAAAAAATATATTCTTTAAATAATTCAATCTATATATTCTTGTAAAAGTATACAGTTTAGCGTGACAAACAAAAGTGGCGTTCCGAAGGGCACTGACGCGTATAAAAACGTAACTGACAATTACATTATTTTTATTTCTTCAGAAATTTATTTATTTAGAAAAGTATATAGAATGTATTATAACAATTTACTTGCATAAGGGAATTTGTTAAATGATTATTGTTACTTTAACCTCAAACAATTCTAATATAGCTGGTATCAAGAGTTAAATTAATAATCCCAAAGCTCATTTACCTTATAATACGGTTAATTATTAATCTATTATAACATGAATATTTTTAATCGGTGTTTTCATGATGATGAAGAATGTAGTTTGTGATGAAACTAACAGAATGAAAATATTGATTACCCAAAAAATGAAGAATCCTCTATATTAAATTAAAGTATCACGAGTTTTGGTATTATCGCTTTATACTTAATTAATTTGTGGCAGTATGCGAGGAACAATTATATATTTAAATTAGAGTTAAAGTATTGTTAAAACGATGCACGCATTCTATTAAAATATATAAACATGAAAAGCAGTATAATAGAATAAACATTTATCAAGCTGATAAATCAAGAAATACCAAAGATGCTTAATATTTAGTGCATGCTTAATAAACATTCATTAACGTGTACCACTAGTGCATGAAACATGCTGAATAGAATAGATTTCAGTTCACTATGTAACTGTCAATTATTATTAATTAATTAATTATTTTTATTCAATTGCATAATTAAATGTCATGCCAATCAAACGTAACTTAATCATTAATTATTTGTAGTTTGGGTCAAAAATAATTTTACTTAAAAAAAGTTGCGTTACGTGATTTAAAATAGAAGAGCAAATAATTGACTAATCCATAGTGTTTTTAGGAAAAGTATGTTGCACGGATTTCGAAAAAGGCTGTTTATATGCTAAACGGATAAATAGTCAAAGATTACAATCAGAAGTTCGCATATTAGAAGAACGTGTGCAACATATCGATAATGAACAATTTGCGAAACAGATCGTTGATACGTTGTTCGAAAAATCGACGTATAATAAATCCAGTGCTGCATTAATCTCGGTAAGGATCAAATTAAATCAAAAATATGATTAGGTTTCTTTCATTTTTTAACATTATATACGAAGGTTGTGCTATATAAATTGAGGCAAAAAAACTACAATGATTTTTAAAAATCATTTTATTTATGCCCAAACTACTAATTTATCAAACTTGAATGCTATTAACTACTCGTTTCTTGGAGTGGCTTAAAAAAGGATTAATTACATTAATAATTTCCTCCGCTGAAAACTGTAGCCTACGAATATATTTTGGGATTAGTAAATAACCCAGAAGTCACTCATTCCATATGGGACGAAAGAGAATGATGTTCAAGAATTTCATTGCTTGATGCTCTGTGTGAGATGAATTATTGCCGTGATGTAAAATTAGACCTCGAATGTTTACTGCTTCAAAAATCGTTGACAAACAGTTGTTAATATATTAGTTCGGTGTTTTTCGACTTCTTATCCGATTAATTGCCACATTGTGGAATAACATTGTACAAAAGCGGGTGTGCTAAGATTTTTACTAAAATCGTTTGAATTCTACTATATGAAGTAATACCATTCCGTGGATCAGTACTGTATAAAATATGTAGTCTTCCTAAGGTATTTTGTATACTAATTGGTTTTTGAGAAATATCCTCCTGTCGTATGGTTTTCATACGTCGTCTATTTCTTTTTATGTATTGAATTCAATTTTAGTGCGACCTGTCTTTAGAATAAATAATGTTTATTTTGCCGAACTGCCTTTCATGTAGGCAAAGATTGCTATATTAGCTGTTTCTATAAATTCTAGTTTTAATCCGCTGAAGAATTATGTACTTCACGTGACTGTTTGCTTATTTGTACCACAAACTCCTCCCCTGATAGGCCTGCCTCCCTCCGTGTATAATCTTTAGCCATTAACACAATACCTACACCCAAAGCCTCTACTTAATATACTTTGGTTCAGCAAAAGTGTGGACAGATAGAATAATTTAATCCGTTATTTACCACTTACAGACTTTAAGTGGAAAATCACGTAAATATCCATCCAGTAAATTTCCTTCCACTTAATTATATCATGTTACTACAAAGTAACCTGTGATTCAATTAATATATTTACTTATTTTAATCAAGGATATTACGCAATCGGCTAAAAAAAGTGATTCGGAATTAAAAACTAAGCAAAGTACTGATCACTTTGATGGCATGTATAATTGGGAAAGTATCAATACTGTTACCGATTCTTATTTGGACAATGTCTTATATTTTCCTGAAAACGAAAATGAAGAAGTCACATCTTATTTAGGTGAGTAATATGTTTTATTTATAATAATAATAATCATCTTTTCCTTGGTCGAAATTCCGACGGCATAGAAGCGTTCGCTTTCCTTACATGGCTCTTCTATTGTAAATTTACTCATTCGTTAACCAATAGGAGTTATTTTGGTTTTTTGATACAAGTACATTATTTGTAGTGTTGCAGTGATGTCTTAATGTTATTAATCATAAACAAGTGATTTTCGCTTTTCCCAATAGTTTTTTTTTTTTTTTTTTACGTAAAGCCTGTATGGAGAACCCATATTTATTCATGGGACGGCAGATCCTTTTGTATATTTTAGATGCAGTATTTATGCTAAGTTCTTCCCCATTGTATCCAAGAGCCTAAAAATACTTTGCCCCTCTGACTATATTTCTGGTCAAAGGTAATGCCCAGATAACTAGCCTGTGTTTTTGGCAGGATAATTTAACTACCGTGATATTAATTATGTAATGAAATCAAATTAATTTGGTTTCTGAACTGCGGCTATATTATTGCTCTTGAGTGGAATTTGAATAAGAATAATATATTTATTTACGTAAGATCAATATAAATCCAAATTTGTCAAAAGAAAAGTACAATAAAGATATGAAATGAACCTATATGCTGTTATCCAGTATTAGTATTCATGACGAAAGATTATTTATTACATTTTATAAACATCATAAACTCATCTATTGTATAAGGCGTACATTTATATAGCACTTTTTTAATATTCTTTCTATATTGTTTGATCTCCTTGATTTCTTTTATTTCTTGTGGTAATTGATTACCTGAAAATTCGGGTTATGATTATGTTCCTTTTCATATTTACTAAATTTACTTTTGTTATTTAAAAGAAAGAGCGAACTTTCCTATATATATATATATATATATATATATATATATATGGCTGGTAACATTAAAATTTATTCATTCTTGAATGTATTTTTACACCTTTCTCTAAGTTTTAACTTATACATCGTTCTTATTGCCTTTTTTGAGTTATAAACACATTTCTACTGATTGAGCAATTTCCCCATAAAATTATTCCATATCTTACTAGAGATTGAAAGTTTGTGTAGTAAACTGTTTAAAGATTCTATATTCATAGTATTTTTAAGGGTTCTAAGAGAATATATTGTTTTATTTAATGTGATTAATGATTGGTTGTTCTATATGTATCAACCAGTTTAAACATTCGTCTAAGTAGACATTTAGAGAAAGTTGGTATCTTAAGTTGGGTATTATTAAATGTTAGTGAAGATGGCACAGTATAGTATTCGTTTTAAAATCAGTAAATTGAATTTTATTTAAATTTAGGGTTAATTTATTATTTGAAAATCCGGTTTGTATTTGTTCTATGCTTTAGTACCTTCACTGCTAATATATAACAAATCCTTAGCATTTAGCAGGACTGCGTAGTTCATAAATAGATGATTACTATTTTGAACTATTTGTGTGATATCATTAATATAAATGACAAACAGTGTGGTTCTACGACACTCCCTTGTGGAATGCCTGTATTTATAGGCAACAGCTTCAAATATCTATGTTCATTTTCTAGAGTTACAAATTGTTGTCTGTCCTTTAAGTATGATTCAACAAACTGCAAAGCATTTTTTTGTACACCAACCCTTTGTAATTTAATTTTTTGTAGTTTAAGCTTTGTAGTTCAATCTTTGTAGTTTAATCTTTGTAGTTTAATCTTCGTAGTTTAATCATGAAAGCTGGTAAACTTGGACAACAGACAAATCACAACACAATGAACAAAAAAACATATAAATACCGACGACAATGCTTCCATTAAGGACACAGTAAAGTCAACAAAAGCAAGACCTACAACTGAGAATACTGAGAACATTGTAGATCATCAAATGAGTCCACGTAATAATGGCCATGAGTAACATGGGCAATAATGGTCAAAATTTAGAAAATTTAAGCACAAACACAAACGCTGATGCAACTAATGAGTGGATAGTAGTTAGAAAAAAGAATAAATCAAAAGGGAAAATAGTCGTAGGAAATAAAAATGTGGACAATCTCAAAGTAAGAGATAAACATGCATGGTTATTTGTAGGGGCCTTCGAGAATGGTGTAACGGAAGATCTTAAGCGCTACATAGAGGACGAACTACCTAATGTGCAATATGTCAATAATATCCTATATGCTGCAAACGAGGAGCAAATTCTCTTCCTTCCAGATTGGGGTGAATTTTTTATATAAAGACACCATTAGCTCTCCTGAATTCTGGCCCAGAAACATAAGATAACCAGTATAATTTTCCTTTTCAAAGGAGACCGATGACACGGCAATCACAATAACAAATAGTACACAGCTCATTCATTTGAATGTACAATGGATAAAAAATAAAGTCAATGCCAGAAACAGCTATTGAGACTCTTCCAGTAGACATCGCCTGTAGTACGGAACATTGGCTATCACCAATGAAGAATCACATTTCAAATTATTTAATTGGAAATCAGTTAATATCTACTCTAGAGAAAAATTAAAGCATGGAGGAGTCATGGTGTGCAACAATTCACTACCCTGTGAAGAATACATATTAATAACTTTGCTCAGGAATTTACTGGAACAAAATATTTTAATAAATGTATCATAATTGCATGGTATAGAACTCCTTATGGAGACTTAACATATTTTAAATGTTCTAGAAATCAATTTTTAATTTATATATCAATTCGTATAAAAATTTTAATCTGTGGTGATTTCAGTGTGAATTTCTTGGACAGTGGTGACAAGATCATTTGAATCAATTCATCAATTTTACGAATCTTTTGGAACATGCATCCTATGGCCAGGGGGCAAAACAGATTAAGTTATTCAGGTAATTACGCTGCGTGGCAAGAACATCTTCTTCAGGTTTCTCTCACATGTGAATTGGTACTGCATCGACTGTGTGTACAATACAAATTTTTCATCACATGACAGATTCAACTCATATATACAGGAAATTGTATGCGCACGAGAAAATTTGATTATGGGATCAAGTGGTTTAATCAAGAATTAAGTCATGAGAGATAAATTGTTTATGCTTAATTATCTATGCACTAACTTTGGGACAGAGGCATCATTGGAAGTGCTCAATGCTTTCCGACCTAATTATCGTGGAGCTCTGAGAGAAACAAAAAAGAGTGCATTCGAGAAAGTACTCACAGGATCCAACAACAAAACCAGGGAACTTTGGGAAATAGTGAACGGTAGCCGTAATATAGGTGACAGTGATTCTCAGATAGATAGAATAGATTCTGACACTTTCAATGATAATTTTGCTGCAATTTCTACCAGCATAGTAGTGAGACTATCTGACTGTTTGGGATCTTCGAACTACGAATATAATCACCCCTTCGACTTTTCATTTCTCATATGGAAGCGCCTCACGCAATGATGTAAGGAAAGCCTTTAAAGCCCTGAAGAACTCCAAATCATGAGATGTATATGGACTCAGTTTCAATTTAATAAAGAGCAATGTCAATGTTAACAACCTGATTACATCAATGACGCGTCTAATAAACGAAATTTTTCATGGAGGAACCTTCCCTGACTGCTTAAAAATTGCTAATGCCGAACCCGTATTCAAAAAACATCATAAGAAAGTGATCACCCACTATCGACTAATCTCACTGCTACCAATTTTCTCTAAAACAATAGAGAAGGTAATGTGCGATAAAATCATATACTGAAAAGAACATGATTTTCTCAATATGATTTGAAAAGAATAAAGTTCGAGCGATACTATACTGCAATGTTGTTTTGGCGGCATTTGATTATGCTATGGTGAATATGTCGTATTTTTGTGACCTGAGCAGGGTATTTGACTGTCTAGCGCATGATATACTCTCCAAAAAACTAGAGTTGTATAACTTTGACAACAAAACGAAGCAACTAATAAAATCTTACCTGACGAATAGAAAACAGAGGTTCATCATAAAGGATGTGTGCTCTGAGGAGCTTGTAATCGACATGGGGGTACCTCAAGTATCCATACTAGGACCAGTTCTATTTCTAATCTTTTTCAATTACTTTACCTCAAGTGTAAAACCAGATCATAATGTTTAGTTCGCTGATGATACAACACCAACCGTACTAGGAAACAATAGACAACACGTTGAAATGGAAGCAAGTTTCATATCTTCAAAGGCGCAACATTGGTTTACCTCGAACAAACTTCAGTTAAATGAAAGAAAAAACATCCAAACTAACATTCTCAGTGAAAAAGGTGAATAATGATATAGAATGTGTCAAATTTTTGGGCGTATATATAGATCAGGTTATAAAATGGAAGAAATACGTAAATGCAACCTCTAAAAAAACTTGCAAGCAATATTTTTCTTTTATGTGTGCTATCACAATCGCTTTCATCAGATTCATTGCTAACCTGCTACTATGCTCTATGCCACTCATTGATGAGCTATGCTATCTTAACGTGGGGCATATGTGTTGATGCCAAGCGCATTTTCGCATTACAGAGGAGAGCGATAAGAATAATAGGAGGCATAAATCACAGAGATGACTTTTCAGGTATCTAATTCGAATCAAATGTTGGAAAAATATCCATATATGAAAAAAATATTTTGTCTAGAAATGTAATACAGTTG
>WYDF02202667.1:0-21499 GCA_009867245.2 Adranes taylori | reverse complement strand
AAAGCGGTGGCAGACACTAAGGGAGGCCTATGTCCAGCAGTGGACGCGAACGGCTGTTTGATGATGATGATGATGAAATTAAAGTAAATTAAAATGAATTTGTAAGGTAACGATGTGTAATTATAAAATAAGTTTGTGATGGTACAAATTTCAAAAACTGTAAGAAGAATAATTTTATAAATAATTTGGGAATTTATTTGACGAACTAGAACGCCATTTTAATTAATTATTTTTTATTAATTGCATTAATTTATTTTATTTGCACGTTGAAATCGAAATTATTTGGGTGTGGCGTTATTTATTTCGAATGCTTGAATTATAATTGTACGCATTTCCTAAATCATTTGCAATACATTTTATGGAATTTATACATTTCTTTTATTTGAAGACCAGTTCATAGAAGACTAATTATGAAGATAGATGATAGATTCATAGAAGACCAGTTCTGATTATTCAAGGTTGTACGGTATCTCTGTCTGCCTAGATAAATTTATGATTCACTCGGAAAGGTACGCACCACTATAGCAATTGCAATTTCTCTTTTATTCAGTGTCGGGAATTCCCCTGATTATAACTTTATAGCATCATAACTTTATTCAGTCGAAGATAAATTAAAGTAGGTGCTAAAGTGAATCGCATTATATAATTATTGTACGAGAAGATCCCGTAGGGTAAGACGGATTCGCTATGTCTACCATTAAAAACTCTTTTAATGGTAGAGCTTTTATCCCTCTTATTCTCTTTTTCCTGTCACGTTGGGAAGTTTCGGGCTTCTCCAGATTTCAAGTGACAATATAAACTTATTTTTTTGAACTTATGTTATAAATGGCTTCCTACTCATTTCTTTCGATAGTACGTTATTGGAGTAAGAACCCAATATAATGTTTTGACGTTTCCATATGGGTAGGAATCCATTTTCTTCGCCTATTTCAAATACGACCCATTTTTAAACATTTTAATATCATGCATTAAAACTAAATCTTTGCAATTAAACTAAATGACATATCTTAATTATGCTTCAGAAAATCTGAATAAGTTGATCTAAATTGTAAACATTGGTCGTACTACCGAATTTGCTTTTCACTTGTAACAGGACTACTTATATAAAAAGTACGCAATCCACATGGATAATTTTTATACTGCTGTGCCATTGATTTAACAACTAGTGTCGAACAAAATTTATGCATGTCATATTTTGCAAAATAACAGGAAGAGGAAATCCCAAGGAAAAAATTTGAAGCAGAATATAATTGTACAGTGGAATATAATTTTTTGTTCAGATTGTTTCTACCAGTTTTAATATGCATTACACGGTTTTATTTGCTGTTTTTAATAAAAACTTTAAACATTCGCTAAACATCGATGTATTCATTCACTATTAGAGTGACAACATTTGTACCGGGGCCTTTACTCTCCACTTCAACATAAAATTCATAGAATGCTTTTAAAATGTTCTAACATATATATTCTTGACTATCATCTAAGTTAGTTGAGTCCACAAACGATTTTACATGGATCGTAATCTATGATCTTTCTTTCTCTAGCAGTAAAAGGATAAAATCTAACCCAAACGGAAATCACGAATTTGAGATTTATAACCTCTGTGTGCTTATTAAAATGTCAAATTTCAAATCGAGTTTGGAACCCTTTTTCGATTGCTCGAAAAATTTTATGATGCTCTTCCTTGAAATTTCTCTATGTTTGTTTACATAAATACATATATTGTGGAATAAATCGTATTTATGTACAAGGCAAGTCTTAATTTATCCTATAAATTTGCTGTAAATAAATTACCATGAATTATTCAAAACATCCAATAATGTCCCACGAAGAATTGAGCCATTAAAACGACATATAAACTCATTTTTCTTGGACTGATGTTATATATGGAGATGCGGACCAAGAAGGAAGTGAGGGCAAAGTTCCAAGGAACTAGGAAAATTAAAAAACGCTTTTCAGCCAAAAACAACATTTTGTAAGGACAAAGCTGGTAACTTGATCCAAGATGAGAGTGAAATTATGGAGAGATGGATAGAATATTTTGAAAACCTTATGAATACTGCGCAGAAGGGAATCCCGGAACCACCAGACCAGACGAGGAATGGCCAGATAGACAACGCTGGTAGAGAGGGTGCTGTCCCACAATTGACTCGAACATGCAATCTTCTTTTTGCACAACAGCAGCAACAAGTGAGCCCTATAAGTATGGTGGGGAGGAGGTGAGCGACAGTATGTACACTATCATTCGTTGAGTATGGGAAAACGAAGACATTCCAGAAGATTGGAACTCAGCGGTAATTTGCAGTATATATGGTGGGATTTCTCTTTTGAACGTTACATACAGGACCTTTTAGAAGGGACTGGCATTGAGACATATGCGGAGCAGGAATTAGGCGAATACAAGTGCGGGTTTCGGCGCAAAGGTCAATCGTGGACCACATCCTATCATTACGACTGATTCTGGAGAAGTGATACGAGCATCATGTCAACGTGCACCAAATCTACATTGCAAAGAGGCATATGATAGTATCAAGAGGTCCAAGCCGCAAATGATATTTGAAGAGAAGGGAGTGCCAAAAAAAGCTCATTAGTCCGGAGTGTATAACATTACGTTGCATTAGGGACAGAATCAAGATCCAGGGGCAGTTAACAAGGGAATTTGAGGTGCGAAGAAGGCTGTGACAAGGATACGTACGTTCGAGGACCCTCTTTAATCTCTGTCTGGAGCATGTTATGCAGAGGATCCCGCTCAATCCACGAGGAACTATCTACACGAGAGACCCTCAGTACATGGCCTTCGCAGATGATTGCAAAGGTCCTTGGTAGAACCTCGAGAGCATTGACAAAGGCATTGCAACATATGTGTGAAGGCGAGAGGCTCTTAGGGTTAAAAATTAACTACGAAAAGACAAAATACATGGTTGGCACGAGATAAAAGGAAAGGTTCTGTGCGGCGGCGCACTTGGAATGCGAAGAAGGAAGGTTCGAAGAAGGAAGGAACATGTGCTTCTATGCTTTTAATAAGCTACTGAAATCAACAACACTCTCTAGAAAGCTCAAGCTCAGCGTGTGCCGAATAATAATTCGACCACTGGTGCTATATGGATGGGAAGCTTGAAAGCTCACTGAACGTGACAAGAATCTGCTCCGGATGTGGAAAAGAAAAGTGCTGTGAAGGATGCTCAAAGCAATTTGTAAAGATAATGAGTAGCGCACTTGAACTAACCAAGAAGTATATCAGCTCTATAGTGATACTGATCTGGTTGGTGATGTGAAGAAGAGACGGCTGCGGTACATGGGGCATGTTATAATAATGGAGGGAGATCCCCAAGAAGAATCCCCAAGAAGACTCTTGACCACCAACTGGAGGGCATAGGTGAATTGATGTCGTCAGAGATCTGTGGATCTGTAAATCTGCAGGCGCTGCGGATCTGCAGCTGGAGGAGATTTGTTGCAAGCAAGGAAGAATGCAGTAGGGGGGGGGGAGGCTAAGGTTCTATATGCACTGTAGCGCACTGTATAAAGTATGATTAATATCGAAAATAATGAGTAGACAGATTTGACAAAATTAGCGTTTGTTGATTACGGTTAAAGTTATTTAAAACAAATTAATATTTTTGATTAGCTCTTGCCAGCAAATATTTAATAGTAGATCTTACCTGCGACGATATGTTCCACTGACTCTGTTGTTATACTTTTACTTAATTACTTTCAATTCTAACTATTAAAATTGCAAACTCTGTATCGTACCGATGCATAGATTTGACTAATCTATGCAAGCTCCCGAAATATCCATTTATAACCTAGCCACGATTACCGGTCTAAACGGACTTGCAGAAACTTACGACTGTGAACGCAGCCTTCTTAGAATGGAGTGCAGCCGCATCCTGTTGAAACGCCTACTTTCGGATTCTAAGATTTATTACGTTTTCCTCGAATATAATAGAACATTACTGTAGTTTGAATTTATTAGAACATAATTTATAGAATAAGAAAACCTGCTTACATTCAGATTATATTTAGTTCAACTCTAGATTGTCGGTATGCGGCAATATTTTTAAGAATAAAACATTAATGCCTTTTTATAAGTATAATTTTTGTAATAAAAGTAATATACACATTCTATGTTACATAAGTAAACGGTAAAATGAAATATGGCATAATTATGGAAATGAATAGATGCATGGCGATATAATTATACCATACAAATACAATGATTGTAATATTAAATCTTACATAGCTGTACTTAAAAGATTTATGTTATTTTAATAGCTATTTAATTATTATTCTTGGTATGAAAACTTAATTTTTTTTTCTAAATATACATTTACAAGAATTTGTTAAAACAGTTATAGTATTATTATTAAATAGCTTATTGTTGGGATTAAAAAAAGAAGAAAATATGTTTCATGACTTACGTAGAAAACCAAATGATCCAATCTAAATATTTGAATGGAAATTGTTTATTTATTGAAAATTTTTCTCATCTGTTTTGAATATATAGCGAATTAAACTGATTCAAGTGCATTGGAATAGCCTCCAGTGCATGTTAGTAGTAGGCGACCGCGGATTCTAAATCATCTTCCAGCCTTCTGACTTTATATCAATTTGATCCAAGTACACTTTCAATTTTCGATCACATGTACTCTTATTGCTTGTGTCGTATTTTTGTTTCTATCATCTATGAAGAGTATCCTTCGCATATCATTGAGAATTTACTATACCTCGCGCTAGTATCTATCATTTGCGAATAGAAGAGCGAAATGTGCTGCTCTATGTTCATACGTGTGTTGATGTACTTGAAATATATTTAAGTCTCTATCTATCATCTACGAAGGGGATCACAAAATGCGATTTCCTTTGCATGTCATTGATAATTTACTATATACTTGCTTGTATCTATCATCTACTCATAAGGAGCTGTAGCACAGCTCCTCTTTGCAGGCCTGTAGAGTGTCTTATCATTTTGAGTGTCTTGTCATTTTGAGTGCCTATTAGACAAGAGTCACAAAATGCAACCCTTACTGTTTCTCTGTCTATTATATGGTTAGAAGACCGACTGGGGCTAGATCATTACTTTCAGGTCTAACATTGATTATGATGCTTGTTATAGATTTGATGAAATTATATCCGAAAGATTAATATAATATTGTAGTGAAAGCGTTGAATTCATATATCGGAACCTAGTTGAGATTGAAGTTCTTAATCTTCATATATAGAAACGATTCTATACTTTAAATTGATAATAATATTATGGCTATATTGAATGTTCATATAATATTGTACTGAAGCAGAATCCAAATATCGAAACGTAGTTGATATTGAATTTGTAAATATAAATATATTTATATGGTAATTTAACCCAAATTGTTCATAATATTGCTATTATTCATATTTTGAAAATATTGTATTGGAGATGTATCCTAATATCGAAACGTAGTTTAGATTAAACTTGTAAATGTACATAAATAGAAACCTTGAATTAATCCAAATTGTGCATAATGGTTATATTGAATTTTCGTTTACTGAATATGTATCCAAATATTGAAACATCGTTTACATTAAATTCAGATGATCAGCTGCTAATCACATTTAAGTATTTTTGATAGATTTTGTAATATTGTAAATATTTTGTTGTAGAATAAATATGAATTATTTCATTCTTTTCTTTATTTGCCTATACTTATATCTTTATTTGACTAAAATCGGTTTGTAAGACATCTGGTTTTATTGCAGATAAGGTTAAGACATTAAAAGAGCCTATTTAAACACTATGTTGGATTTTAAAATATTTTCTATAGATTTTTTTTGAAATCTTAGGTCACCCTTGTACATTATTTTTATATCGACTCTAGCAATATCTTGTGACTTTATTTAAAATCTAGTGACTTTATCCAAACACCAGAGTTCCGCAAACCCCTAAATATATTGATATTATCAAATAAAATGATATTATCAACGCCATCTTGGATTTTCGTTTAGAAAGAGAAGGCCGGGTGTGTGGGAGAGTGGCTAATAAGAATCGGCGGTCGCCTACAACTCACATATTGCAGCATTTTTAATAAGTGGTGTGTCATCAAATTAGTATAATTTTAACCCCATTTTTAGTATAGGGCAGCTATGCTAAATATATTTCGTGACGGTACGGCTACGGTTTTATAAACTTTATTTATAAAGCAATTTATTTATAAAGATGTCTTATAAAGCACAAACGACAACATACCGGAGAAACGCTTTACAAATGTACGGAATGTAATTTCAAAATCGCACACAAAGCAAGCCTTTTAAGCCACAACCTAACTCATAGCACATTGAAACCTCTTGAGTGTACAAATTGTGGTTTTAAAACTGAAAATTATCTAATTCACAAACGAACTCATCCAGAAAAGAAGCGTTTTAACTGTTCGGAATGCGATTTCAAAGCTACACGCGAAGCAAGTCTTTTAAATCTCAGCCGAACTCTTGTTTTTGTGGACAATTCTCGTAGATGACCGAATTGATACAGGAGATAAGTATTTTCAATACACGGATGTTGATTTCAAAAGAACATATGCATAATGCAGCTTTCAAAGGATTTCTTACTGAAGAAAAATCTCCCGAATGTACAAAATATGATTTCAAAACTAAATCTAAACTAAATTTGGCAATTTACAGATGAAATCGTATAGGAGAAAATTTTGAATGCAGAGAATGTAGTTCTAAACCGCAGAATAATCAATCCTTGTAAGGCACAAACGATGTCTTAGCAGAAAGAAGCCTCTTGAGTATATAGAATGTGGTTTTAAAACAGCATTTAAATAAAGTTTCATAATCTAACGCATAGCGGAGAGACGCTTTTCAAATGTATGGAATATGATTTCAAAACCGCACACAAAGCAAGTCTTTTAAGTCACAATCTAACACATAGCGAAGTGAAGCCTTTTGAGTGTACAGATTGTGGTTTCAAACAGCAAATAAACGAAATTTTCTAATTCACAAACGAAATCATTCCGAAGAGAAGCGTTTTAAGTGTTAGGCATGTGATTTCAAAACAGCACACAAAGCAAGTCTCTTATGTCCCGACCAAACTTTTTTTTTGGGGAAATTCCATTGTTAACTTCAAATACAAATAACTTACTTAGCATTCCAAATACTAATAACTTGGAATCATACCATAACTTGCTTAACATTTAACCTACTTTAACACTGATCGCCGTAAGCTTAATAACCGATCTTTGTTTTATAATGAAAATTTCAACATTAACGAATTTACAGGTGTCATCACTATGTACAGAAAAAAAAACGGCAGGAGCCATAAAACATATTTGTGTATCTTTATTAATTTAATATTCACTGTTTGTTTTTATCTTAAAATCGCTCTTTTATATGCACTTCATTGATGCTACAAAACGTATTATTCTTATAAATAAATATTTTGTATTTTTTGTTTCAGGTAAGAACGAAACTATTATATTTTCTGCACGCTTTGAATTTATAAACATGGTATGTTAATTTCCATTCATATTTTGTTCAATTCACGTATTATACAGCCCAACATATCACTTATTGTTTGTGAAATATAACAATTGAATTATTTAGGTTAAGATGCTGAACTATAGCCGCTAAATTAGAAAACTATTCATAAACGGTTTTGTAAAATATTAAAACCAATTGAAAAACATCACTTTCAACTGTGTGGATCATGTAGAATTCTTTAGAAGACAGATTTTAGGACCGCATTTTAAGTTTTTACAATTCCCAATAGATGGCGTTGTTGTAGTTATATGCCGTTTTTTAACATTTTTATCGCAGTTTATGTTTGGAATACGACGTACCGCTACGTCATTTGAAAAGAACTTGTTCCCATTTGGAACCTATAATACATCGAGTCCATAAATTATTTTTTTATAAATTGTGTTTTCCGTCATCGTTTTTCGATCGTTTATCAAAAACTAATTTAATAATAAATAGAAAAAGGCTTCTTTTTCAAACGCACTAGCATGGTTTTCTATCTTCATGGAAGCAGCACGAGAATATTTCATTATACGCTCATGCAATGTATGCAAGCAATTGCAGGCACACATTTGTACACAGCAGAGATAGTCAAGAAAAACATCGGCCATGAGGGATATGCAGACAAAAATGCATCTGCATGGTTTATTGTTCATTATAGTTCCAGTAGAAAATACGAATTAACATCAAACGACTTAAGTGGATGAAATTTACCGAATAATTAAAGAAAAGCATTTGAAGTAAATGAGAGATTAAACAGTCACGGATATAAGTTGAAATTTAAATAATTTATTCTTTCGTTTCTTTTTCTAGTCAATCTGACTGACGATGCGTAAATGGCGAGAGGGTCGAAAAATAAGAAACCATGAGCGCAAAATTCTTGCCGATAATTTTAAACCTGAATTGAAAACTTAAGCTTTTAATTATATTCTTAGTCGAAAAAGGCTAAACCCCGTTTTTCATACCGACACTCTAATTCGTCCTCTTTTCAAAGCTACTTGCGAAAAAACAAAGATATTTCAAAACAAAGGAGCATTTATAAGGTTTCATTGTCACACGCGCCTTTAAATGACGTCAGAGCTGGAGGCAATTGCGTGTTTTTTCTCTTTTCTCGTTGCTTCCAGGATATACTGTTGAAAAACAAATGAATAACAGCAGGGTGACTAGTTTGCATATAGTTTTTTCTACGATGTAGTAATATTTAAACGATATAATATTAGAAAGAGAAGTATATATGCAGTTTAATGTTATAAGTAATTCTGTTTAAAACAGTAGACGTTATAACGAATACAATTGTTTATGTAGTGAGTAGGGTAATGTAAACCGGGTAACAGATTCTTCACATCTGTAGACTCCAAGACATTACTTACTTTGTATTTTATATTTATTATCATTTATAGAAGGTGTACATATATGATTGCATTAATATTTCTTGTAATTGCCTTACTATCACCTAAAGTAGCATTATATTCTTATTTAATTTTTTTAAATCTAGTTCAAACAAAGCGCACGAGCGAAATTAATTATCTAATTGTTCAAAGGATCCAATGTTTTAGAAAATAGATGCACAAATTACTAATTTGTTTATAGTTACATGAGAATTGGTTTCATGTATAAAACTAAACGTTTATATAATAAATTGATACTTTACTCTAAAACGTATTCCATGTCCGATAATCGCTGTGCTAGAATTAAAGTAATTCAACCACTTACCAAGTACTTGAGTCATTCTGTACGGTATAGAAAAAATAAATTTAAATGCAAATAGAAAAAATTAAATTTAAATAAAATTGAATTAAAACTTGAAAAAAATTTAAATTGTAAATATAAATAATTGAAATTTAACTAAAGAAATTTCAAAATAATTATTTTTGTTTATTTGGACTTCTTCATGGTCCTTCGAGGAAAAGAAACCAGCTAAATAAAAATTAAATTTAAATAAAATTTTAAATTTAAATAAAATATATAAAGCTTTTAGTTCCAAAAGAGGCTTGGGGCTTATAAATTAAAAGTTGTACAAGATTTACGACCTTGAGCAACAAAGTTTTTACAATAAACATAAACGCGAAGTAAAAACTAAATTAAATTGAATTTAAATAAAAAAAGTTAATTCAATAAAATTCAATTCAGCTTTCAACTATTGTAAATGGTATGAAAACATAAACATAAATCTAACCTTCAAGCATCGAAAGGTGCAAAGGTTTAGAATCAAATAAATTCATTGAACCTTCAAGTTCCTTCAGGGACGAAGGATTGAACAACTAAAGTAAATTCAACTTTCAAGTGCTATAAAAATTACGAAAGCATAAATTAAATCTAGCCTTCCAGCTCCGAAAGGTGTGAAGATTTGGAATGAAATAAATTAATTTAGCCTTTGAGATCTGACAGGGTCGAAGGATTAAACAACTAAAGTAAATTCAGCTTTCAAGCTCCCTAAAAGGTAAGAAAGTATATATTAATTTTAGCCTTCGAACTCCAGAAGGTGCGAAAATTTAAAAGAAGAACTAAACAAAATAGATAAACGAAAATTAATAATAAAAATAAAATATAACACGCGTGAACCAACTTCTGAAATGAATCGGAGAAAGTATATTGTTAGGCAAGATTTACGACCTTGTTCAGTACGAATATAAAAGAGAATTCAAAATAAACAACACTCAATCATGAATCCTATAGAAATAAATGTGATAATGGCAACCCAGCAACAGATAGCAGAAGACCTAGTGGTGTTACTATCAAACAAGAGAAAAGATTCGGTAAGCCGCAAAAGAGTAATACACGTAAAAAGAAGAAAGGTTGTGTAAAACGATTACGGACAACAACAAAATTAGGTAGGCAAAGACATAGCCCCATTAATTGCATCAGCATTGAGGATTTACAACGAGATAATCGATTATCTGAATGCCCTGGTCGGAAATCAGCCGAAATATGATGGAGCGATGGAAAAGAAACGTCTAAAAGAAAGACCAATTATTAGGAGAAGAATTAAAACACATAGAAAAGATACGAGAGTTGCCGCGAGGCAATTATCTATAAATGCAAAAAAAAGGAATTCGAAACGTTCTACAAAGAGTACAAAATAGCTGGAAGAGAATCAAATGAAGTGGATATAACATTAGATAGTTGGGAAATGAAAAGCGAAATTTATCTAATCCAAGAAGCAATGGAAGAAAAAATAGAAGAAGTTATTACGACGTTGGACGAAAGATTAAAAGAGAGACATATCACAGGAAAGAGAAGAAAGTCACATCAAATTACCGAAGCTAACTATACCAAAATTGGATGGGAAGTACGAGAATTGACCAACATTTCATGAAATGTACAAATCTACCATTGAATAAAGCAATCTGACAAACGTTGAAAAAATGAAACATCTGAGACATACTGGGTGGGAGAGCCTAAAAAATAATTCAGCATCTACAAATGTCGGACTACAGTTACGACAAATGTTGGGAAATACTAACTACGAGATATGAAAACGGAAGGTACCTGTTAGCAACATACATCGACAAATTGTTTGATTTTCCAAACATTGGTCAAGAAAATGAGAACATTTAAAGAAGGTGTTTGACACAACTGTCTAAATGATAAATACTATCGGCAACTGACCGAATCGTGGGATCCTCTGGTAGGACGGATCATATGTAGGAAGTGGGATGCAGAAACGAACAAATTATATGAGCATAGCCTGCTTGAGCCATACAAGATTCAAGAATTCGATGACATAATGAATTTCTAAAGGAAAAGGTTTCAGTCATTAGAGACAACAAAACCAATAATTGTAGAGTAAAATGTGAAACTGTGATAGAAATCACCTAACACAGGAATATAGGCAATTAAAAACGATGTCTATCGAAGAACGTGAAGCCAAGATAAGAGAGAGAAATCTGTGTGGGGGTGTTTCAAAAATGCGGACAAACGGAAGTGTTGGTGCCAGCCACAATACGATATATGTGGGGAAATAGCACCTTACTGCACAAGCCGAACAGCTGACCCGTCAAATCAACAGTAGCGGACGAACCCACTGCATGGAACGCAGCTTACAATCAGCCAGTTAGCGGTGTCCGCCGGGCGCAATTCTGGCTAGGGCAGGACCACCCACGGGTGGGTAGCACCAGCCACGGAAATCGCAGCCACAATACTGACAACATCGCTAGTTAACGTAACAGCGCAAGACGGAAGGCAGCACGAATTAAAAGCACTAATTGACCAACGGTCACAAACGTCATTTATAACAGAACAAGCAGCTCAAGCCTTGGGAATTCTACGACAGAAAGCAAACAGCGTCAAGGAGTAGCACAAGCGACAGCAGCAGCTGCAAGTGGAAAAGTAAAAACAATTCTACAGCCGAGATTCAAGAATGATTCCAGGTTACCAATAGAATTGGTAGTATTACCTAGAATAATAGAGAACTTGCTGCAAGAACTCTTTACAGATGTCACAACTGAAGAGTTGAACAACGTTTATATAGCAGATCCGTGATTCCATAAACCAGATCCGATAGATATCCTACTTGGAGTACATAAATTAGGAAACTTTTTGCCATCAGGAATTAGGAAAGCGAAAGGGTTAATTGGACAAGAGACGAAGTACAGCTGGATGTTATCAGAGAACATATACAAAAATTCGTTGACGTGATCGCCACCCCATGTTTCATATACTGGAAGTCCTACGTTTTGTTTTGTCTTGCACAAAACAAAAGTTGAATCTTTTCATTTTGAGTGTCACCTTATAACTCGTCTATTAAATACGATTAGCACAATAGTTTTTTAGGGTGAATTAAGCAAAATTAGTCTAAACTGTAAATCGCCTACCCATGAATCCCCAGGTTCCCATATTTGTCTACGACGCGGACAGTTTTCCGAGGCCTATGGCCGGTTTTGACTCCCTTTTTCCCAGTATTTGTCTACGGGTCTGCTGTCCGATTTTGCTTATGATCGCTCTTTTCGACTAATTTCTAAGAGCAGTCTGGCGTGCGAATTCGCTTACCCATGTTCCCCAAGTTTTATTTTTTAACATTCATAGGAACTGAGATATTGTCGAGTAATGAAAATTATAGAGTAAAAATAAAATAAATTCAGTTAAGTTGGGAACCAAAGGAACATGAAAAAGCAAAGTAATTTTCATACGCTTGTAACCTTATAGTATAAAAATGCTAATAGCAAACCAATTGCACTGGAAACTTTTCAGTTAGATATTTTGAGTCAAGAGATCAGAAGTAAATTAAGGGACTAGTGGAAAATCCAACGCGGGAAAAAGAGATGTTTAGAATATATAAAATAGAGTTACCACTAGAAGGCAACAACAGTTGAATTGAGATTTTAAAAAGTATAGTCAGTTAGTTTAGTGCGGGAATCCTCAAAATGTCTTCGACTACAATCTGATACAAAGATGTAAGTTTAGATATTTAATATTAACTTTAAATTATGTACTAGAGGGGTTAAGGGTTGATTATGTATTAATTAATAAGATGGTCAACTTATAGCTATTTTAATAATTCAAAAACCATCTTTTATAACAATATTATTTGTACTGAAACTTAACAGTTATTCATACTTTGAAGGGTTATTATGTTACTTAAATTAAACTTGTATGTGTTACCCTTCCACTTATTTCAGTATACTATGTGTATACGTAATCCAAACAATTATTTTAATTAAATCTAATTTCTTTTAAAATGTCGTTACTTATTTATTCCTGTTGTACCTTGAGTTTTATTTCACGATGTGTTTTATTTTAAATTACTTAAATTAGCTCTACATATGAGTACCCCTAGTTACAACCCAAACCGGGCGTGACAATATTTATTGTAGTACAATAGCCGTTTTCGAGAAAATGGATCGCAAATTTTACAAAACAAAAAGATACATTAAATTGTAACTGTGCAAAAAAATGTTTCAAATAAAATTGAACGAGCTGTTGGCTATGTACTAAAGTTTATTCAAGTATTCTATCTTTTATAGTTCCTGAGATATATCGAGAAGTTGGTAAACGTCGTATAAAAGTGGCAACGTCGCGTTTTACACAAGTTTCGGGTATGGTATTAATTTCTTTCGACATTTCTTTCATAATTTCTTTCATAATACAAGATACTATATGCGATCAAAATTTCAATGTTGTAGTTTTAAAACTGAATTTCTAATTATAATGATCATTTTCAACCCCTCCCAAAATTATAATGTGCACCCGCCACTGATAACAAAATTTATTCAATTGCAAAAGCACCATTATTTCTTATAGTCTTATAGGTTTCATACAACGTAAAATATTTTTTCCTGTAACTTTGCATATATGTGCATATTACTTAGGCCATACAGGAACAGATATATGATTGTGGAATGTTGGTTACCATGGCGACAATTTGCGAAATTTTAAGATATTAACGGTCATATTTTTGAAACTATAAGAGTTAGATCCAGTGATGTATGGTATCATTTTAAATAGAAGTTCAAGGGCTATTTAAATGTCTAAAATTTTACAGGGTGTTACTAAAAAATTTTGGAAAAAAAATTTATTGCTCAAAATCAGTTCAGTATATTCAGTTGTTCTTATTGGGAAAAAATAGAGCAAACTTTTTTTCAAGATCAAATTACTCCGTCACTAAGTCGTCCTTTGATATTTATCAGATTAAGTGAGTTTTTAAACTCAATTAATCGCTTAAATATTAAAGGAGCTTTCGATGCAAGAAATTTAATAAACAATTACTGCGAAACTTTTCAAGAAAATAGACCACAAAATTTTCAACCAAAAAATACCCTGTATATATGTTTTTTTGTGATTTCAGAAAAATGTATTAAATAAAATCGAAGGGGCTTTAGATATATTATAAAACAAAGTTTATTCAAACGTCCTATCTTGTATAGTTTTTGAGATATGTTGAAAAATATTTTCAAACTTTGAACGTGGCAACGTCGCGTTCTGTCAAGACACAGACATTGGACTTCTTTTGTTCGAAGTATAATACGAGCCATTATATGTATGTAATATTTCAGCCTGCCTGTTTAAAAACGATTTTTTGTGAAAAAAATGGCGCATTTCCGCCATGTGGGATTTATAAAAAAAAATAAAAAATTTCTTTTCAGGAATATTGTAATTGTACTTAATTGTACTTAATTGTAAAGTGTACCAAATTTCATGCAAATCGGGACAATAGATTAGGAGTAATTCTTGTACATACAGACATACGTATATACGTACAGACACCGAGAAATACGACTTTCTTTTAAATTTTTGAGTGAGAAAAAAATATTTTGAAAAACGTTTTATTGTGGTAAATTGTTTCTTGGGGCCTCTTCTTCGCACTACGTGTAAATGGTTTGCAGTGATGTGAATAAAAGAGGTACTAAGATGAAATAGAAAAAATTGTCAAAACATGAATCCTATAGCTTTCTTATACCTACACGTATTACATACGTATATCACGGCGAAGGATGGCGAAGGATAGCGTACTTCAAGAATAAATAGACAGTCGAAGCCAGCTGGAAATTCAAGAAGAAGGAAGGAAGGAAGATCTGAAGAATTCTACGACGTCGAGGGATGGAAGAGGCAGAGGGCCTGTCCAAATTCCAGTTAAAGAAGAAAGGGTGAAAGCAGGCAGTTCAAAGAATAATGTAGTGATTGGCGGCAGCGACAAGGCGGCAACCAACGAAGCGGGGCATTCAACATCAACAGCAAACCAGTTGATCAGCAAGTCCAGATGAAGGAGGCCCACAAAGTAGCCGACAAGTATCTAACAGGATTGAACTTCAAGAGCCTAACACGGCCTACTCGAATTATAAGAGTAAAAGCTGTCTAATTCCAGGGACAAGAGTGCCGAATAATAAATATAAATAAAGTCGACGCAGCCGCGCTAAACGCTTGGCAATATGTTAACGTAGTAAACAGACTAATGTCTGGTGACTACGTATTCTTCAAATCTGTAGACTCCAAGACATTGTTTACTTTTATATTTATTATCATTTATAGAAGAGTGCATTAATATTTCTTGTAATTTCTAACAGAAGATATCTAGAGTATACGAGCCCAAGCTTCTACACTCCTAGATATCTCCACGCAACTTTGAATGAAATGTTTAATAAAACTTTGTTTTGGCTTTCTAGCAGCGAATTTTTAAGGTGACTATACTCCCAGATAAGTCCACGAAAGCATATATATATATGTGTATTTATTGTAATATATTATTTTATTGATGATTATTTCAGATGTTGATATATATTGTTATATAGATATTTGTGATTATCTGAAGGATACGAACCGCGTCAGGTGTGTAGTATATTTCTAAAAAACTATTAAATAGACCATTTAAAAATCTTAGTTTAAAACTCGAATTAAGATCCCCCTAAATAAGCAATTCCTGATTCAGCATAAGTAAAATTAATGGTTTATTGAATATGATGTAATTAAAAAACACGCATATCAATTGCAATTTATAAATGTAGATCATAACAATATATTATAGTATATATATATATATAACTTTACGTTGCATTATATTATTATTTAATTTTTTTTAAACTAGTTCATGCTAAGTGCATCAGCTAAATTAATTACCTAATTGCGCAAAGAGTCCTATGTTTGAGAATGTTAATAGATTGCTAATTTATTTATTGTTAGATAAAAATTTGTTTCATATATAAGACTGAACTTTTATGTAATAAATTGATACTTTTAATTTATAAGTCATGCTGTGTTTGATTCTATACATATGGTACTCCAACTAATTGCCAAGCGTTTGAGTCATTCAGTTCAGCAACTTAAATGCTGCTTTTTATTTACTACTATTACATCTTTTACAGGTAGCTTTAAGTATTTTTTTAAACTAAGTACATATTTAATAAAATATCCACAATAATCTAACAATGTAGTTTTCATGAAGACAAAATTTCGTAAATATTTTTGAAAGTTCTTTATGTTGGTTAACTTATATAAAATAAATTTATTGGAAATGATTTTCGTTTTCAATAAATGCACTCAACCGTTTGCGTTTCCGTTTCGAAGTTTGAAAAGAACTGATCAAACACGACAAATGTAAACATTGTACGGACGTAGGACCTTATTTGTCATTTCACTGAACTCAAACAATGGTAAATGTCATTATTGTATATTTTACATTAACATTGGCTTTGTATCAGGAAAACATAGTTGGTTACATTTACATATAAAAAAATAATAACAAATATAAAATATATTTCAGAGTTGTTCTTGCAACGCTTATAAACTAAATACAGGCTGGCCATAAAAGATGTAACATATATTAAACATGTTGAATTATAAATAAAATAATATAGCAACGGAAATATTTTAAGATTATTACCGATACATATTCAGATTTTTGGCAAATAGTGGAGAAGTAGTACTCACCAGGTAAAAACTACATATTGATTAAAACACCTTATTAATTTGAAAAGGGGATCAGCGTAGATAGATCCATTTCTGGCATTGGTTCAAGCCTTTATCCACCAACACAGCTGTCAAAACGCCTATTTCCTGGCCACGGAATGCACAGAGATACATATAACTGAGTGTAGCAGTGAGCCCTACCAACATTAGTTATATCACACATGCACAGTCCATTTGGCATTATGTTACAGTTATTTTCTTATAGAGGGTTTACCAACAGGACTACCTACAATTTTATTGCAATAAAACTTCGGAAATATGTTACAGAATGGTTCTTATCAAAGAAGGATTGCAATTTTTACTTCTGACTGCTATACTTATTTTTATATTTTATTGTGTTCATTTGTAGTATACAATGTCCATTGCATGAGATAATTCAGGGTTGGGTTAGAAATTCACTGCACTTAAATGCTGTAATAAAGTACTTAAATACATAAATATAGCAATTATAAGATAAAATGGCATGGTTTATTGTTCCTTAATATTTATTACTTCAAATATACGATTCTATTTGGGATTTTTAATTTACTGATAATGTGTAACGTCTAATTATAATTTAAATGTTGTTAGGATGATTCCATTTCCATGATCAAAATAGCAAGTAAACATAGCGAACTAAAGACAATAATTTCCTTTCTGATATTAATTTGTTCTTCTGATTGGATTTGGGCTTCTCCTCAGGACATCGGTAGAATTGAAAATAGGCTGATGAATGTTTAACGAAGATCTTGTAAAATGAAATTAGATCCAGCCAGTTAGCATGACGAGGATGTGAGAATAATGGTATAATAAATTGTTGAAGATGCGATGTAATTGTTGACGAAAGAAAATGAATTTGTAGGATTTATTAGCTATCACCGTAATAACGCAACAAGCATACGTGGTATGCGTAGGCAGAGCTATTTGATAGATCTCGCGGGTGTCTTGTCTTGGTCATCTCTGTTGAACTGACGAGCCAACCGTTTTATGTCCCTCTTCTTCTGCTGTTGTACTAATCGTTTTCTCATCAAAGATCTAGATACAAAAAAGGGGTATGAAAGATTGATATGAGTGAGATATAATGAAAATTAGATGATGATAGATCGAAAGATTCAGCCAAAATTTAAAATAATGCAGTTTGTATATACCTGATTTTAAAGTATGAAATTTTACTATTGTAGTTGAATTTAATTTAAATAAAATGAGCGATTTGTCGCTGGCGCTTAATTAGAACAAAGCCAGATTTAGAAGAGCGCATTTTGATCGATCTTCAAGAATAAGTTTAGTCACTTAAAATCACAAAATGCATTTAATTAACGCTGGCTTGGGGGGATCCTTTTGTATGAAATTCGCTGAGAAGACGCGACTTATGGTGGACGACGGCACTTCCCGTAGTTACCGACTCGCGCAAACAAATTAGCCACAAGCGCTATCCTTGTCAATGTAGAAGCCAGCCAATGAAAAATAATGGTGTACTCAAATTGAAGAATATCGCGGAAATATTTCCACAAAGACAAATATATGGCATTATTATCGACTTGTCGTGCAGTGATGTACCAAGCTGCGACATAATACGTCTCTATATGTATGAGTGAGTAAGCTTGCTTCCTTAATGAAATAATAATAACTGATTGAACATGGCGCTATATTTAAAACTGTTTACAGTAATTGCTCTTCTTTAGCCGTTCTTGAAAGAAAGTTTTGGCATATTGGTTTTCTGGCCAAAAATGTACAACGAATAGTGATAAACTCTCCAGAATGTCATGTGAATTCATAAATGCGGCAGCTTTCTTTGTTAAACGTGGCCGCATAGATTGAACATGTCTCATCACTTGACAAACTAAAAATTGGTATCTGTCCTCACTTGCACTAATATCTGGGGCCCTCCATGATCAAGGGTTTGAATTCCTCTA
Source organism: Adranes taylori (assembly GCA_009867245.2). Classification (NCBI taxonomy): domain Eukaryota; kingdom Metazoa; phylum Arthropoda; class Insecta; order Coleoptera; family Staphylinidae; genus Adranes; species Adranes taylori. The sequence goes on along the minus strand of WYDF02202667.1, from coordinate 2,717 downwards.
TCATCTGAATTCTATTAGCATGGAGATCCAAATTCTTCGGCCAGAATACGATAAGTTGTCAAATAACTGCTGCTAATGACGAGGCTCGTATTTCGTTGGCAATAATCATGTATTTTCGGCACCTAACGTCACTGACAGAGCATTTGGCACTCCGCGATTGGAGTTACGTAAATATACGTCCAATAATTGTGTAAACAAACAGCTGCCACGTTCTCGTTCGTATATATTATCGTATATTATCGCAAGTCCGATGGACGTCATTGTATTAGATAATCAAAATATTATCGATAGAACCTGATAAACAGAGTAAAGGAGTGAAGCATATTTTAGTTTTGATAAGTTTTTCAAGAATAGAATTGAATCAACACCATATCAAATACAGTACGCTTCGTATTAAATTGATTTTAATAATATGGTGCCTTAACTAATTCCTAGTAGAATCCTGATAATTACGGCTGTCCAGCCTTACTCTGGCCTTTTGGGGGAAAACAAATCGACTCTGAAGAAGTATAAGACAAGACAATAATTTATGTTATGTTCTATGTATTGTATTTGTGATATGTATGTTGTTATATGTATTGTATTGTATTGTATTTTATTGTATTCTGTTGTCTGTATTCTTTATTTCGTACCTATAAGCTCTATTTTTGTTTGCCAATAAAAACGATTATTATTATTAAAACTATACTTTTGCTGCAATAAAGATTAAATAAAACTAGAAAACACATTAAAGAAAAACTTTTACAATACAGAAATTGTGAAATATTTGAACTTAAAACTGCTTATTGCACCAAAATAATTAATTACATGATTCACATGTATTGGAGGTAAACAAAGTATGTTCAGCATTTGTTTATAATATTATTGGTTTAAGCGATATCAGTGTTGTAGCAGCCTAAATGGGTCATATTTTATCGATCTTCTTCTATATCTATGTTTATGTGTGTATGCAAAGAGAAGAAATGCTGTAGACCTAAAAGTGAGAATGATGCATATGCCAACTGTATAATTTATTCAAAATCCTATTTTACGCAGCACGCATGCAATACAGAAAGAATTTTTCGCCTGAAATAAACTTTTAGGTTTGTTTATGAGAAATGAACCATTCAAATAATAAGTGCGAATTAAAAGCAAATATGCCATTTGCTATAAATATTTTACCCACACAATTTTTGTATATCTGAAAGTTCAATTCTCATTCCATAAAACATCATATTATCACAAAGCGTCAAAAAGTAGTATATAGTTTCTAATTTCTGTTCATATTTTTAGAAAAATTCTAACCTCAAGACAGACCACTAAAAATTGGCTCACATATGGTTCCTTACAGTATCAAGACAACTGAGTTAATCCCATTTTAATATCTTTCATAAAACTCGTCGATAACAGAAACGTGCATTGTTTTCTTTACAGGAATAAATAATTAGCGAAAGAAAAATATATACTCAATTAAATATTAATAATAAATCGAATAAATGAATATAAAATATGCGATATTTTAAGCAACAACATAAACAAAAGAAACAGGGCTTAGCAAAAGGCTAGAATGCAATTAAACTAATATTAATAACAGAAATAAATGGCGCTTAGCGAAATATAAACGGTGCGGTGCGCTTAAAGCAAGTACTAAATGCGGTGCTAAATTAATAATACGGAAAACGGTGAAAAATGGCGGTAACTTCAATCACTCAATATCATTCGCAAAACGGAAGATATAATAAGAAAATGCTATGGCTTCATAACGTCGCCTTCGGGAGTGACGTTACTGTATGCCAAACGGGTGCTACCAGTTTCATTAGCAGTATTCCTTAAAGACGGCGTAGCGTCGTCTTATTAACTAACGCTACTGTACGTCAGTGGACACTACCAGTTACACCAATAACATACGTTCCTAGTTCGGACGGTAAAATACGGTAGCTACTATAGCTTCGTAGCGTTGCATTAGGAACTAACGCTACTGTCTACTAAACGAATGTCACCGGCTTCAATAGTAGTATACTCTAAAGACGGCGTAGCGTTGCCTTAAAAACTAACGCTAATGTATGTGAGTGAGTACAACCAGTTAGACTAACAACATGCGCTCGTAGTTTTAATGGTGAGTTAAGGCGAATACTGTGGTTGCATGGCGTTGACTTAGAGAACTAACGCTACTGTACGGCAGGTGACTATCACTAATTTACTATATACGAAACGTCCCAAATTGAACTAACGTAGCTGTTGTACTACTTAAGTACACAGGAAAGCGGTAACGGGAAAAAGGTTAATACCAAACAACGCAAATGTCTTACATGTATACAGTCTATCACACAGTATAACGGAACATGCTAATCAACACTCCAATGCAAGGATACAATGTAAACAGTGTAAGCTAAAAAATAATGCTTACAAAACAAACGTGCAGGTATGCCCTGGACGATGTAGCTGTGTTTGTAGCTGTAGCCGGATTATGCGGCTGGCTGGCTCGTCTGATCTGCTCTTCACAGAATTGGAAAAGGATCTGATCTAAAAGGCGTAAAACGCGCCTATTTATCGGCCAAGAGCCAAGTGTATTACTAGCTACTAGCCACTGAACGTGTAAAAAGTCGTCACACATCATGTTCTAGCCCGCTAGCGGTACTCATATAAAAGAGTGTATTCGTGAGAGTCAAAATATAAATAATTTATTAAATTATTAACGGATCCTACTATCCGGCTATCAGAAAGCATTATGATATCTT